>VDFB02364250.1:0-148450 GCA_007258455.2 Sequoia sempervirens
TACAGGTAATTACATTGATGTTGTGCAGGTATATGTACCAACTATGTAGAGAGGAATGTACAAGCTTTGATATCAATTGATGCCACAAAATATTTTAACAAAGGGATTATAGATTATTGAAACCTACTCTAATGATGTTGTAAGGTGTGGATCCATACAAATTTTTGAGCCTACTAAATATGCAACCCCTACCAAAAATGGCCAAAAAAATTTTGATGCCAAAATATCAAGTGTTTTATATTAAAATAGGGGTTTTTAGGCCTTTTAGACTCAATGGTGAGGTCCATTTTTCCCCAAAGTGCACTTCACAAAATATCATACATGATTATCTCCCAAATTTGAGAAGGGTTTTGTATATCTAAAGATTTAATACCATGTTAGAGTTGATAGATGGCTTTGATACCATGTTAGATTCAACAATGCACTTAAGCTCCCAAGATCACATGTAGCTTTACCAACATTAAGAAAATGGCTATAAAATTTGACCCAAGAGTCAAATTTTCATAAATGAGATATCATTGGAAATTTGGTTTTATATAATTTCTCATAGTGCAGGTCTTATTATTAGATTTGGGTTTTGGTAAAATTTATTGTTGTTTGAAGTAAAATCTCCCATTTGGAAATCCAAGCTCATAATTTTTTCTTGTCTAACTTTCATGATTCATGCGATGTTGGAAAGGTATTGAGGAGCTCTTATGATCTCCTCCCACACTTTTTATAGATTTAGTCTTAGTTATATTTTATTTGGGCATATTGACACCTGAAGAAGATTTATCTTTTTGGGGGGTTTTATTTTTAGTCTTGATTTAGATATGGGAAGTTTCATATCACATTTTTGTAGTGCATTATCTATTTTTCTCTTGGTGCTTTTTTCTCTCATGGTTGAATCAAGTTCATTTGAGCTACTCCTCATAATTATCACACGTGTAAAACCAAAATGTAGCAATTGCTCCTTTCTAGGAGATTATGGTCTACTTTGGGTGATCATCAACTTGAATTCATTAAGGAGTATGAGATGATTTCTCCTATAAACGAATATGATGAGGCTATGGGTTGGATTGAATTTCATGTTTTTGACAACTTGTTCCACATTGAGGAGTGCACAACACCAAAGAAGGTAGGGACACGTACAAAAAAAATTTGTACAATTAGTAAATTCTAGGCTTTGAAAATAGCGGTAGAATTGGCATCTCTCTCTCCTAATACATTACTTTCCATTGAGAATTATTTGGTTAAATTCAAATAATTGAGATCTCAATAGGTTGGTTGTGGGAAAGATGCATCTAATAAGGAATGCACATTCTTGATTTTTTCTAATTTAAAAGTGCCATTTGTAGTCTTTTCTTCTGCATTTTATTCCACCATGGATACATTAGGTGAATCATTCACAATTCCTTCTTTTGAGGAATTTTATGACTATTTTACTAGAAAGAAAGCCAGGCATATCTAGTTAGATGCACTTCCCACAAGTCAAACATTTTTAGCACAAACACCCAAAGGTAAAGGAAAGAAGAAATCCAAAACTAAGATATAATCTACTGATCCTCCCACCTCTTCTAAAGAGGATAAATCTAAGAAGGATAAATCCAAATGTACATGTTGTAAAAAACAAGGGTATTGGTGAGCATAATTTTTATTTAAAATAGATAGAAGAGTTGAAGCAACTGCTTTAGGAGCATAGTATTTCATTTCCTTTAAAGTCTTCTAGCTCACCCTATTCTTCTACACCATCATCATCATCCATAGATTCAAGGATGACATATTTAGCTAGTATAGTTGATAAGATGAAAGGTAAAGCACTTCTTGCATCTACATGTTTTGAGTTAGGTAAATGGATTCTTGATTCTAGAGCCTCACATCATATGGCTTCATCATATAGTATGTTCTCTTCATTTGAGCCTTGCACTTTATGACATATTTTGATGAGTAACAAAACATTTATGCATGCTTGTGGTAAAAGATCTATTGACATAAGAGATATAAAATTCAATTATGTACTTTTTGTCCTATCCTTATCAATCAATATCCTTTCGATTGATTAGATTAGACATAGTTGAGCAAGTAAAATAGTTGATTTCACACCTAATTTTGTGTTCATCAGAGTCTTGGAGAGTAGATATATTGAATTTCTATTAAGATGGTTGATCATTCATCTCAATTGTATACCCTTTCATATTTTTCTCCAGATGATGATGTAAGTCCTTTGACTGGTATTCACACTCATTCATCAAGTGTGAATCATATTTATGAGGAGAATTTTGGTCACTTCACCTTGGTTTTCTTGAGACTTGTGTTGAGCTTCCATCCCCTCCACCTCCTACTACATCAAATTTGAGCGTTGGCATGCCTTCCAGTACTTCAATTCAACAAGATGATCATTATTTTTTAGATTCAACTTTGTGGGATGAGCATTTGACAAGAATATTAGATTTTTTTATGAGTCTCATATTGTATATTTTTTAGGACACATTTGAGGGGTTATCTTCCTCTTTGATGATAATTACAACACAATTATTGTCAAACAATCATTTTCTTTGGAATGGTTCATGAGTTTCCATATAATTTTCATTTGTCATCTTCTTTGATTGGGGTATCACTTGATTTTATTGTGGCATAATCTAGCATGGATAAACTTGATCATTTTTTAGAGGTTCCCATCATGAGACTTCTTCCCTCATCTCTCTTCTTGGAGTTGGAATTTCTTCTACATCCACCATTTCAATTGTTTCTTCCAAGACAAGTTGTTTACAAGAATTAGATTCTCTCTTGTCTTTGAGAATTCACCATTGGTATTGGAGATACTTCATTACAGGGGAATATATATTCTCACTCTTTCTCTCATACAGGGGGTATCGATTGTATATTTTTGATAGATGTAGTCCTTGTGGGGCATGTTCTTCATTCATCACTTCTTTCATCACTTGCACATGATTGTTTTATTGCAGCCTCTCTTTTGGAGAGGGTTTTTTTTTCATATGGTTTTTATCCTTTAATCAATTTGTGAAATATCATTTGTAAATGTGTACCTAACATTTCCTAGTATCCAAGACCCATCCATGCATCTTTACATAATTCACATTCATTTAATTTTCCCTAAGTTGCACTTAAGGTGGAGTGTTGGTGTGAACATGGGTATTCCCTAACCGATTTCCCCTTTGTAGTGTGAACAAGGAACATTATGTAACTAGATATTAGTTAGGTCCTATTCACACATGTTCACATGTTAAGCTTACTTAGTTAGGTCCTATTCACACATGCTCACATGTTAAGCTTACTTAGGAGACTAAGAATCTTTTAAGAAGTCCTTAGTTGTCATGTGATCTTATCTTATCTTATCAAGTATCTTATTTTTATTTGTCTCATATCATAGTATTAAGACACTTGTCATGATATTGTCTAATCCTACCTCTCGACCTTTCCTATATAAGACATACCTCATATGTACATTAAGTAATCAATTGTATCAATATAATAATCTTGAATCCATTATTGAAAATCTATGATCTTTCTTTTCTCTCTCTTGTAGAAGGAAGTTTTGGTTGTAGATGATCTTAGGAGATTGAGTCCTTGAGTGAATCCAACATTTTACATTCACTTTAATTAGATCTTGTTTAATAAAAGTATAAATTAGCACTAGCTGACTACTTAAGACTTATGATTTATTTTTTTATAATTTATTTTTCTAGTTATATATTTATAAATTGTAATTTGTATTTTGTTATGGGTATCTTGACCATTACAATAATTTCATCTATATATTTTCTTGGCTATTTGTGTGGTACTAATAATTTATCTATTCAAGGAATTTTATGTTTTCTAAAGGGTTTATCCTTGCAATTAGCTTCATAAAGTCATTTGGAATATCCTTAAAAAATTATTGTTTTCTAAAGGGTTTTATCCTTGCAGACGTCTATGTGTTGTGCTTGCATCCCTGACTCTCTCACCAACACACAAGACAAATGCCAAGTGGATGCATTTTGGATGGGTGATGTGGAATTTTTCCTTCGGATTTGATTTTCTAAGGTGAGGGTATGTGAAAAGGGAATTTACACAAGAGGTGCAAATTCGCTCCTATACACAAGGAACATTATGTAACTAGCTATTAGTTAGGTCCTATTCACACATGTTCACATGTTAAGTTCACTTAGGAGACTAAGAATCTTTTAAGAAGTTCTTAGTTGTCATGTGATCTTATCATATCAAGTATCTTATTTTTATTTGTCTCATGTCATAGGATTAAGACACTTTTCATGATCTTGTCTAATCCTATCTCTCAACCTTTCCTATATAAGCAAGGCATCATATGTACATTAAGTAATCAATTGTATCAATATAATAATCTTGAATATGTTATTGCAAATCTATGATCTTTCTTTCTCTCTCTTGTAGAAGGAATTTTTGGTTGTAGATGATCTTGGGAGCTTGAGTCCTTGAGTGAATCCAACATTTTACATTCACTTTAATTAGACTGTGTTTAATAAAAGTATAAATTAGCACTAGTTGACTACTTAAGACTTATGATTTATTTTTTTAGCTATATATTTATAAATTGTAATTTTTATAATTTTGTTATGAGTATCTTGACCATTACAATAATTTCATCTATATATTTTCTTGGCTATTTATGTAGTACTAATAATCTATATATTCAAAGAATTTTATGTTTTCTTAAGGGTTTATCCTTGCAATGAACTTCATAAAGTCATTTGGAATATCCTTAAAAAATTATTGTTTGGCATATCCAAAATTTGAATATTTTGTAATTTTTACTAATTGCAATGTGATTTCACCCTTAAATTTATTGTTTGTATTGAAATTTGAAGACTATGCAAGATTTTAACCCAATTTGTAGTACTCCCTCACAAACTATTATTTCGAGCAAATCAAGAATTTTTAGAGTCCTATATATTTTCTAGATTATGATGATCTCTTCAAGTGCATTTTCTCCTAGTTTCAATGTCTCAAGAGAATTATATCCATGTGTAGGAATTTTACTATAGAGTGTGTTAGTGTTGCATAGATACTACTACAATATTGCTCTTACTCTAAAGAAGATGAATCTCAAAGGCTAGAGGAAGAATTTTTGAAGGTATAGCTTAATATGGATTGTTGTCCATTAGTTCAAGTGTTCTAGAATTTAGGAATTTAGAATGGTAGAATTCAAGAACTTGCAAATTCAACAATACACATAGTAATTATTCTTTCAAGAAGGTGATGAGATATCTTGATGTAGTACCTCAATAATTACCTAATTGTGAAGAAGAGAATATGCATACAAGAATTTTTCATTTTGTTTTCTTTGGCAACCTAGTTTTAAATCATTAGTATTTTCTTAACATATGTAGGAATACAAATAAACATAACAATATATTATGTAGGGATATGGTAGGTGTCATAGACAATTTATTTCTTCATCAAGAAGGTCTTTTAGAGTTAATGAATATATGAATACATGCATCTAGTAGTTTGTTAGGTAGTTGACAATATTAGCTTTGGTTTGTTAGTTATTAGTCCTATTAAATTTAGTTTGGTATTTAGGTGATTTTTTTGGCTCATTTCTTATATCCATTTTTTGCAATGTTGTGTGGTGGGTTTTCCTATAAAAAACTTACATATAAGTTAGGGTCAAGCACAAGTTAGAAATATCTAATTGTATTGTGAATAGGTGAGTCAAAATGGTAAATTAGTGTTGTATTTTTTGGGATCTTTTAGAAAGGTTTCCCAAAGAAAATAATCATGATATATTGTGATTCTCTCATTTCTTTCTTTTTATTGAATTTATAATTAAAACATTAACATTTTTGAACTCCTATATTTATTCATAAATATTATTTCTAAATATGATGACTCAAATTTTACTAATTATTGTGGTTGTAAACCTTTGACATCAATATTTCTATGAGAAAGGAAAATGAAAGTACTATTATGAAAAATCATCAAAAATAATTATTTTCTAACTTCCTTCCAAATCTTGTTTTTGCTGCTAGCTAATGGCATTACAAGAAAGGATATCTTATCAACATAAATCCAAATTCAATTCTGCATGAAAAAATTACTATAACTCAAACTATAAAACATAAATACATGAATAATTTCTATCTAAAATTTAAAACATTTGACAAATAATATGTAACATTATTTTGATTGTACAATGTAGAATAGATATCACCCCATATATTTTGTATTCTACAACATGAAAATATGACAATTGGTGTTACATGATTAGCTTGTGAATCAAAAGTGGAATACAAATGATTCTACCTTATAGAATACAACTATGCTCTCAATGTTTGAAATAGAAAACTAATAATGCCATCCATGAATTTGAAGCACATGATGCTCCATGTTTTGTTGAGCCACAACATTCCCATTACAATTGAAAAGCTAATTACACAACCCGTTGCCATTCCCATATCCCACCATATATCATCATCTGAATCTTCATTATTTTCTTCATGCACCTTTGGAGAATTAGGATGGCTACTTGAGCATGACACATAGATTTGTAGGCCACATAATCCTGAATTGTTGGAGAAATATGCAAAATCAAATGTCATCATTTGTCCTCCTTGTGGTATCATCCCTGATAGGTTATTATAGGATACATCAAAGTAACTTAAGGATGTGAGAAGTTGCAGCTCAGTAGGAATAGCACCAGAGAGTTTATTGTGTGAAAGATCAAGTGATTGCAACAGTGTCATCTCTCTAATAGATTTAGGAATCTCATCACTAAAATGATTTCTTGAAATGTTGAGAATAACCAAACCTCTGAGGGATCCAATATTCCAAGGAATTTTACCTGACAAATTATTGTTGGAGAGGTCAAGACTTTTTACTAATCTCAAAATTTTCATAAACTCCATATCTTGTCCTTTATTCCTAACCGTTATTTCATCTATATATTGTGTTGCTCCCTCTGAAGTTAACATGCTAAGAAAATATGGCTGTTCAAATATTTCTATGTTGTCTGATTGATTTGTCATTGTAGTTAGCTTCACAATGTCACTTGGAATAACCCCTGAAAAATTATTGTTTGAAATATCCAAAATTTGAAGATTTTGAAGTTTTGTTAATTGCAATGGGATTTCACCTTTAAATTTATTATTTTTCAATATTAAAATTTGGAGATTATACAAGCTTTTAACCCAATTTGCAATGCTCCCTTGTAAATTGTTGTTTCTTAAATCAAGGATTTTTAGAGTCCCACATTTTCCCAGTTGAGATGGAATATTTCCTTCAAGCATATTGTCTCCTAATTTTAAACTCTCAAGGGAATAATTCATTCCTTCAAATATATTTGGTATCATCCCTTCTAATTTATTATTCTCTAGGTTTAAAGTAGACAACATAGAGCAATTCTCTAGACATTGAGGAATCCTACCATTGAACCTATTATATGACAAGTCTAAAATCTCCAAACTCACCACGTTACAAATAGAATTTGGAATAATACCACTAATATTGTTTTTGGCCAATGAAAGATACCCAAAAGAAGATGTATATCTATCAAATGTTTTTGAAATTGATCCCTCAAAAAAATTATTTGATAGATCTACATATGCAAGATCAGAGAGTTCCCAAAGCCAATTTGGAATAAAGCCACTAAGAGAGTTGTTTGACAAATCTAAATATTGAATGAAATATTGAGTTGAAATAAACATGGGAAAATTTCCTGTAATGTTACACTCTTTTAAATCTAAGTGAGTAAGTTGATAATTGGGAATGGTTGTGGGAGTGAATTCTACGCTCAACATATTGTTTGAGAGATCCAAAACCCACAATTCGAAGCAATTATTTAAAATAGAAAATGAGAAAGTTCCATTTAATCTGTTGTTGGCCAAATTAAGACGATGTAGCTTGGATAGGCTAGCAAAGGAAGTTGGAATTGGACCACTCAGAGAGTTATCTTGCAATTCAAGCCAAGTTAGGGCTGAGAGATTACCTAGAGTAGCTGGGATGCTATCATTTAATTTGTTTGCACTAAGATCGAGATATTGCAATTTTGAGAGCCCACCTAAAGAGGAGGGAAGAGAACCTTCCAAATTGTTGTAAGAAAGATAAAGATTCGACAAAGGAAGAGCTCCTAGAAAGACAGGAATCTTACCTCTTAATGAGTTGCTTGAAAGGTCCAACCATTGAAGGCGTGAGAGATTTGCAAAGGAGGGGGGAATTTCCCCTGACAATCCACAATTGCCCAAGGAAAGTTTGGTGAGATTGGTGAGAGAAGCAATACTCCCCAACCAAATATCCCCTGCCATAGTGAGATTTACACTTCCTAGTTCAAGGTCCTCCAAGCCTCTCAGATGTGTTATCCACTCACCCATGTTGCCGATCTGCAAACCATCATTTGCAAAGAGGTTAAGGAATTTCAAGGTGGACATATTACCGATCTCCCTTGGAATGACACCATGGAGATCATTATAATTCAGGTCCAAGTGCTCCAATTGCTGCAGTTTAGTCAATTCTCTTGGAATTCGACCAATAATTTGACTCTCAGCCAAGTTTAGATACTTCAATCTTCTCAGCTCTCCAACTTGTGGAGGGATGGAAAGAGGCGGATCGAAGGTACTCCCAGAGAGATCCAAGTACTCCAAATGCAACAGTTGGAAGAGCCCCCCGCGAATTTCACTCCATTGAAAGCGCTTAAGATCCAAGCTGAACACATGGCCATTGCGTGGGTGGCAACCCACTCCTTCCCAAGTGCAGCAGTTGAACCCTCTCCATGATTCCAATGGAAGCTGGGGTCCACTATAACGAGTAAAGTTAATACCTTGCTTGATATCCAAGAGAAAATTTCTCTCCTCTTCCAAACATGCAGAGCAGCAAATAATGGGCAGCAGCAGCAACACCCAAATGCCCAAAACCATTTTTATTGCTTTCCAAAAACAGAAAAAGCAATACTATTATAATTCTCACTATGACAGAACAGAATAAGCAGCTCACTTTGCAAATCCCGAAGGCTTCTCTTCCCTACAGATGAAATGGGTTTGCAAGGTGAGGCACATTTATAGCCCATTCAAAGTGCAATGCTGTGCGAACATGTGAAAAAATTCATCCACCAGATAGACGATTTGAAAAAGAGGAAGTTAATGGGGAAAGCTACTCTGTTACAATTTTCCAAGTTGTCTCCTTCATATGTCTTTCGTATGTCTATGTCAATGGAGAAAATTTTGAGCTACGAAGTTTAAAAAAGAGAGAGTTAGTGGGGAAAGCGACGTTGTTACAATTTTCCGAGTTGTTTTCTTCATATCTCTTTCGTATGTCTATGTCAATGGGGAAAATTGTGAGCTACGAAGTTTCCTCTGTATTTTCCATCACAAGACTAGGAAACTGTTGGTCTGACTTGCACGACAATAGAATAGAAAGCTCAACAAACATGTCTGGAAAAGCGAGGCCGGCTTAACTGGCACACTCTAAGCCCTGACAGCTTAGGTGGCCTGGCCCATTCCCCTGACATTTTCGTACCTATCAAAGATTCCGTTAAACTTTGTTCCTCCGTTTTCACATTTAAAGTTTTTTTCACTCCCACATTCCAAGTTTTTATAACTCCAACATACCACGCTGTAATAAATATGGTGGAATTTTATGTTATAAATACTCCGCTGAAGTAATAATATATCATAACATCTTAAACAAGTGCGCTCAATCGTAGGAGAATAAATAGGTGTTAAGCAGAAATGTGCGCTTATTCCATAGGTAATAATAAATTTGGTGAAATCTTATCTTATAAATACTCCTAAGTAATGGTATTGCACATCATTTTAAAGAAGAAATGTAGGAGATTAATTAGGTGTTAGCCTGTTTATATAAGTAATGGTATTGCACATCATTTTAAAGAAGAAATGTAGGAGATTAATTAGGTGTTAGCCTGTTTATATAGAGATGCCCTCTATAAGGTTGTTTAAATAATATAAAATTTTAAATTTAATAAAATCGGTTAATAATTAATATACATATTTGGAAAGATGATGAAAAAAATTATAATTAAAAAAATATTTAATCATAAATATATTATTATTAAATATTTAATATATTATTAAAATATATTATATGATTTATATACATATATACATATATTATATAGTTGTATAATTTGTAGTTATTGTACATTTCAATAATGTAGTTACAATTTTTTTTTTTTTATTATTGTAACTATTGTTGTTATTATTATGATAATGTATTTTGATGTAATCTTATAATTTATTGAAATAGTAAGAAAATTTCTAAATTTTATCTTTCTTTATTAACATAATTATTCATTTGGGTTATGAATTTTGATGTATAAGTTGTAAAGAAATATAGGTTTTTAAAAATTATAATTAAATTATTTAAATCTATTTTTTTACATAAACAATTAGTAGGGTTATTGCAATGATATCAAAGTTGTGATCTTGTCATCCTATAAATCATGGAGTGACCATATCTTGTTGCTAGCTTCAATATATATGAAACTATACTTAAAGGGATTCAAAGAGAGATTATCTTTCTACACTTCAAGGAATTGCATTGAGATCATTAGTAGAAGAAATTACTTTAAGGTTTGTAAATTACTAGAATCTATCAAAATATTTGAAGGTAACTTTGTCATTTCAAAAATATATAGAATTTTCAAAACAACATATAAATTTCACAAAAAGGAAGAGTCATAATTAGGACTGACATATAAATTTTCAAAACACCATATTTGAACAACTCAAAGGAAGAATCACATAAGAAGGGACATCATGCATCCACTAGAGGACCACACCTCCAATTATTACAAAGAAGATGAATGCATATAGTAGAAATAATTTGAGAAAAAATAAACTGTTCTTTTGTAATGAACCTTGGGAGTTAAGCCATGGATATCAAAGAAAAAATGAAATAATTCTAAAAGAAGAGTAAGAGAAATTTTATAAAGAGCTATAAAATACATTGTGGAACCAAAAAATTATAGATATACTAGATTCAAACCTACAAGAAAAGAGTCTTAGCAAAAATTATGCAGCATGAATAAAAGAAAGAACAATTCTAGATATCTAAGAAAGGGATAATAAAAAAATCATGGAAGAATATAGAAAAAGAACTATGAATTTCAAGAAATTATAATCATCATTTTCAAAAAGGATTATGTAAATTCTTATGTGAATGAGAAATTATGATAATTGAGCATGAGGAAGAAGAAAATTCAAAGTCGCAAGTATGTGAAAGGGACTAAATTTTGGAAGAATCCACCAAGAAGATGAAAGGTATGGATCTTTTTTTAGAAAATAGATCCTCATTAATTTTCAAGGTTGAAAGTAAAAACTATTGACCTTGATGAATTTAATGAGCATGAAAAACACTTTTTGAAAATATGATTGAAAAATATCTTCCTTTTCAAAAAGCATCCATCGGTTTTGAAAATATTGAGTTAGAAACATATAGATCAATGTCTTAAACAATTATGCTAATGAGTGTGCACTCTGAGGGACAACTCTATTTAATGTTATTATTAAAATTTTGAGCCATAAGAAGCTTGTGATGATGTCAATATCTCTAGTTCAATAGAGTGAGCTAAGTGCTTTGAGAATGTTTTATCATGTTTGATTTGGTAGCATCATGGGACAAATCATCAGAAAGGTGAAATAATTCAAACTTATCATTCCATAAGATTATGGAATTCAAGTGTTAATTGGAGACATGTGAAAAGAAATGTAGAAGTTTTTCCTATTATATTAACCAAACAACTAAAAAAGGAAGATATGAAGAACACATGAACTTGTTGGAATCTTTGATGGGTTTAATATTATCATTGTTAATAAATTCATCATACTATTTTTTTGGATAATTAGACAAATTAATTTATCCATGAGAAATGATAAGATAGGTGATCAATTGCGTGTTTAGAAATTTGATATTAATTTATGTTTTTTACTTAAGAATTATTTTATAAAATAATTCATTTACTTTAAAGAAGACTTTTTTTTTTAAAAAGAAAAAAATTAAAGAATTCTAAGTAAATGAAATATTAGATATTTAAATTTTGAGAGGTATAAGTATGCTTATAATGTAATGGAGGGAATCATTATTGTTTAATATTTTTAATTTAATAAAATTCAATTTTTTTATGAATGAAGAAAAAAAAAAATTGATATTAAATTTTAATACTATAAATTTGCCATGATTACATGGACTATATAAATATTATAAAATTCAATTTTTTTTATGAATGAAGAAAAAAGAAAGAAAATGATATTAAATTTGAATATTATAAATTTTCCTATTCAATAATAGGGATGATAGAAATATTTTTTCCATTGAATATTTTATGAGTTTAATATTTTGAAAGATTTTATATTTTTATGTTATTGTTATATTTTTATTTTAAAATTATTTTTTCACAAATCATTTTAATAAGTGTTATTGGAACTAGTTTTTGTTGTAATATGTTAAAAATTACATTTCATACTAATCAATTAAAAGTACTTGCAAATATTGATTGTTATTTTATTTTATTCATATAAGAATTATTTCAAATTAAAAAAAAAGAAAACTATAAATAAAAATAACTCTTGACTAAATAAAAGAAAATAAAATTTTTCAATAGTTGTAAAGTAAAAAGATAAATCTTAAGTTAAACAAAAATAAGTATGAAATACTAAACAAAAAGAATGTATAATCAACAATTTTAATTAATATATTTATATTTGTAAGAATTGGCTATGAAGGTAGCCACCTAAGATCTAGAGGCCTAATAGAAAGCACAAGCATAAGAGAGATAAGAACAATATGATCATAATAAATTGTATTTTGTCAATGATGCAAACATGATGGAATGAGAAAAAATACATAGAGGACCCCTTGGTTATATAGCCAAGGTGAGAACATAGAAGGGCATAAGATTATGTCAAGTGTTATAATCTTATGACATGAGACAACTATGAAAAGCTATCACTCCAAAGTGATAATGTGATAATCACCACAAAAAGTGGATCACCCACAAAAGATGGAGAGATAATCACATGATGTGTCCACAAAAGGTGGAAGTGATAAAGTAATGACATAATAAATCCACCAAAAGTGGAAATTCCCAACTACCTCCTATGTGGTCCCTAAGTAAACTTAACTAAGGTGTAATTATGATCTACGACAAGGTACAACACATTTAATTACACCAACAATATTATTTGGATAATAATATTATATAAATATATTATAAAAGACATTGAAAACATTCAAAAATAACAAAAATATATTTTAAAAAAATTAAAATATAATATAATTCAAAAATAATTTATTATATAATATTTTTTTTTTTTATAAAACTTTTTACATCATCTTTCTTCATATACATTTAAATTATATTTATTATTAAATATTTTTTAATTGTATAACTTTTTCATCATTTTTTTAATATATTTATTATTAAATGATTTTTTTAAATAATTATTTAAAATTTTATATTATTTAAACTGACTTAACACATATCTATTCTCCTACGAATAAGTGATTTCATGTTATGATATATTATTACTTCAACGGAGTATTTTGTAAGATCAAATTCCACCATATTTATTCTAGCATGGAATGTTGAGTAAAATAATCCTTAAATGTGAAAATGAAGGAAATTTTTTTATGAAAAGTAATCTCTTAAAAAGCAGAAACGTGGATTTGATAGGGTACAGAAATGTCAGGGAATGGGCCAAGCCACTTAAGTTATCAGTGCTTAGAGTGTGTTGGTTAATCCCAGCCGAACAAGCGTGGCATCAAGTATGGGGCTCCAAACTACCCTTCAAAAGTTGAGGGTTGAGAGAATATGTGTGGATTATTAAGTAAATGGATGGTTATTTTTAGTTGGATAATAGACTTTTAGTTAAAGTTATTTTTCATTAGAATTAAATAGTAACATCAAGAAGGTTTGAGGAAAGCAAGCTAATATTTGCAGACTGGATGAAAGGCACTGTAATATAGGGTTTTCAGATCGCACGAAGGTGTGAACAATAAGAGGCATCTATTAATGCTATGAGATTCCACAATCCATAGTGCTGAAGATTTTTAATTTTCTGGATTTGTGATTGTGTTGGAGTTTTTTTTCATCAACGTTTTGGATCACACTCAGTGATCCATCATCAAGATGCCAGAGAGTAGGTCTACAACTTTCTTTGTAAGCTTGATCCTTAGCATCTCTAGTTGCTTGGATTTGAAACATAATTCCCTCCCATTAAGGGCATCTATTAATGCTATGAGATTTCCACAATCCATAGTGCTAAAGATTTTTAATTTTTTGGATTTGTGATTGTGTTGGAGTTTTTTTTTCATCAACGTTTCGGATCACACTCAATGATCCATCATCAGGATGCCAGAGAGTAGGTCTGCAACTTTCTTTGTAATCTTGATCCTTAGCATCTCTAGTTTCTTGGATTTGAATTATAATTCCCTCCCATGAAGGGCATCTATTAATGCTATGAGATTTCCACAATCCATAGTGCTGAAGATTTTTAATTTTATAGATTTGTGATTGTGTTGGAGTTTTTTTCATCAATGTTTTGGATCACACTCAGTGATCCATCATCAGGATGCCAGAGAGTAGGTCTACAACTTTCTTTGTAAGCTTGATCCTTAGCATCTCTAGTTGCTTGGATTTGAAACATAATTCCCTCCCATGAAGGGCATCTATTAATGCTATGAGATTTCCACAATCCATAGTGTTGAAGATTTTTAATTTTCTGGATTTATGATTGTGTTGGAGTTTTTTTCATCAATGCTTCGGATCACACTCAGTGATCCATCATCAGGATGCCAGAGAGTAGGTCTGCAACTTTCTTTGTAAGCTTGATCCTTAGCATCTCTAGTTTCTTGGATTTGAAACATAATTCCCTCCCATGAAGGGCATCTATTAATGCTATGAGATTTCCACGATCCATAGTGCTGAAGATTTTTAATTTTCTGGATTTGTGATTGTGTTGGAGTTTTTTTCATCAACGTTTCGGATCACACTCAATGATCCATCATCAGGATGCCAGAGAGTAGGTCTACAACTTTCTTTGTAAGCTTGATCCTTAGCATCTCTAGTTGCTTGGATTTGAAACATAATTCCCTCCCATGAAGGGCATCTATTAATGCTATGAGATTTCCACAATCCATAGTGCTGAAGATTTTTAATTTTCTAGATTTGTGATTGTGTTGGAGTTTCTTTTCATCAACGTTTCGGATCACACTCAGTGATCCATCATCAGGATGCCAAAGAGTAGGTCTGCAACTTTCTTTGTAAGCTTGATCCTTAGAATCTCTAGTTGCTTGGATTTGAAACATAATTCCCTCCCATGAAGGGCATCTATTAATGCTATGAGATTTCCACAATCCATAGTGTTGAAGATTTTTAATTTTCTGGATTTGTGATTGTGTTGGAGTTTTTTTTCATCAACATTTCAGATCACACTCAGTGATCCATCATCAGGATGCCAGAGAGTAGGTCTGTAGCTTTATTTGAAAGCTTGATCCTTAGCATCTCTAGCTGCTTGGATTTGAAACACAATTCCCTCCCATGAAGGGCATCTATTAATGCTATGAGATTTCCACAATCCATAGTGCTGAAGATTTTTAATTTTTTGGATTTGTGATTATGTTGGAGTTTTTTTTCATCAATGTTTCAGATCACACTCAGTGATCCATCATCAGGATGCCAGAGAGTAGGTCTGCAACTTTATTTGTAAGCTTGATTTTTAGCATCTCTAGTTGCTTGGATTTGAAACATAATTCCCTCCCATGAAGGGCATCTATTAATGCTATGAGATTTCCACAATCCATAGTGCTAAAGATTTTTAATTTTCTAGATTTGTGATTGTGTTGGAGTTTTTTTCATCAACATTTCAGATCACACTCAGTGATCCATCATCAGGATGCCAGAGAGTAGGTTTGCAACTTTCTTTGTAAGCTTGATCCTTAGCATCTCTAGTTGCTTGGATTTGAAACATAATTCCCTCCCATGAAGGGCATCTATTAATGCTATGAGATTTCCACAATCCATAGTGCTAAAGATTTTTAATTTTCTGAATTTGTGATTGTGTTGGAGTTTTTTTTTCATCAACGTTTCAGATCACACTCAGTGATCCATCATCAGCATGCTAGAGAGTAGGTCTGCAACTTTCTTTGTAAGCTTGATCCTTAGCATCTCTAGTTGCTTGGATTTGAAACATAATTCCCTCCCATGAAGGGCATCTGTTAATGCTATGAGATTTCCACAATCCATAGTGCTAAAGATTTTTAATTTTCTGGATTTGTGATTGTGTTGGAGTTTTTATTTCATCAACGTTTCAGATCACACTCAGTGATCCATCATCAGGATGCTAGAGAGTAGGTCTGCAACTTTCTTTGTAAGCTTGATCCTTAGCATCTCTAGTTGCTTGGATTTGAAACATAATTCCCTCCCATGAAGGGCATCTATTAATGCTATGAGATTTCCACAATCCATAGTGCTGAAGATTTTTAATTTTCTGGATTTGTGATTGTGTTGGAGTTTTTTTCATCAACGTTTCAGATCACACTCATGATCCATCATCAGGATGCCAGAGAGTAGGTCTGCAACTTTCTTTGTAAGCTTGATCCTTAGCATCTCTAGTTGCTTGGATTTGAAACATAATTCCCTCCCATGAAGGGCATCTATTAATGCTATGAGATTTCCACAATCCATAGTGCTGAAGATTTTTAATTTTCTGGATTTGTGATTGTGTTGGAGTTTCTTTTCATGGCGTTTGAGGATCACGCCGATCTCCATCGTAATGAATGCTAGAGAGTAGGTCTGAAAATTTCTTTTAGCCAAGCTTGATCCTTGGTATCTCGCGGAGGTATGTGAGCAAATCCAAGCGGCTAGAATCAAGCTTGCAAAGGAACGAACCTACAACATCTGATGATTGATGAAAAAACTCCAACGCCAATCACAAATCGAAGTAAATATCAGCATGAAATCTCATAGCGATAATAAATGCCCTTCATCAGAGAACAAGTAACAATAGAATCAACTACTTCGTGATGATGGTGTGATCCGAAACATTGATGAAAAAAACTCCAACACAATCACAAATCCAGAGAATTAAATATCTTCAGCACTATGGATTGTGGAAATCTCATAGCATTAATAGATGCCCTTCATGGGAGGGAATTATGTTTCAAATCCAAGAAACTAGAGATGCTAGGATCAAGCTTACAAAGAAAGTTGCAGACCATCTTTCTAGCATCCTAATGATGGATCACTGAGTGTGATCTGAAACGTTGATGAAAAAATCTCCAACACAATCACAAATCCAGAAAATTAAAAATCTTCAGCACTATGGATTGTGGAAATCTCATAGCATTAATGATGCCCTTCATGGGAGGGAATTAAAATCCAAGCAACTAATGCTAAGGATCAAGCTTACAAAGATTGCAGACCTACTCTCTGGCATCATCTGATGGATCGGATGAGTGTGATCCAAAACGTTGATGAAAAAAACTCCAACACAATCACAAATCCAGCACTCAAAATTCTCATAGCATTAATAGATTCCCTTCATGGGAGGGAATTATGTTTTAAATCCAAGCAACTAGAGATGCTAAGGATCAAGCTTACAAAGAAAGTTGCAGACCTACTCTCTAGCATGCTGATGATGGATCATTGAGTGTGATCTGAAACGTTGATGAAAAAAAACTCCAACACAATCACAAATCCAGAAAATTAAAAATCTTCAGCAATAAGAGGCAATCGAAGAAGAAAATGAACCCCTAGCGAAATATCTTTTCCTTGAACAGTGGCATGAATCTTTAGGGTTCATGAGTTACAGGTGCTCTTTTCATTTCCCATTCAAGAATCACTACAAGCAACTTTGGCACTGTCTATACATGTGACAATTTGTATCCGCGCATCAAATGTCTATGCCATGCAATTTGCACCTATGCATCGGATGTTTATGCCATGCTCCTACATAATCCTCTGACCGTCCATGCACCAACTGGTCGTGTGTTGCAGGTAGTTGTATTTGTCAGATTGTTTGGTTTATGGTGCCTAATAAATATTTTTACCCCATTTTTAAAGTTTGCCATTCGCATGTTTTTTTGTTGCTTTCCCCACGAATATTGGTTTTGGCTCCTCCAAACTCTTCCCCTTGGTATTAACCTTACACTTTACAATTTAGCAAGTAGCCTAAAAATTAGGTTTATACGAAGGTTTTAAAGTATGTTTAATAAAATGAAAATAATTAATATATTAAGTATATATTAGCATAATTACTATATAATGTATATTTTAGATATTATATTTTTAACAAAACTATTAAATATAATAGTTTTAATAATTTTATATATGTATTTAATAGTTTTGTTAAAAAATATAATATATAATAATTATTAATATAACTATATTATTTATAAAAAAAATTATTATATAAAATATACATTAAATATTAATTATGTTAATATACTTAATTACGATAAACCAAAATTAATGGATAAGAATATAATTATATATGTAATTGTAATCAAATCTCAATTAGAACTAGATCCTAAAACTATGGAAATTCTAAGACTTAAAATTCTTAGTAATATTACTAAATCAGATTATGTGCTTCTTTATTGAATGTACTAAATGCAAGACATTAATCAATTTCGATGTCTACAAATAATAGCAAGAGGTCTCATATACATGAGGGAGACACGCCTCAAGGAGAGACGCATCTCATGAGAGGATGTGCCTCCATAGAGTAGAGATACATCCACTCATGGGGCGTGTCCCTTGAGCGTGGGATCCTTTAACAATTCATTTGTTTATATCTTAAACTAATATGAGATCTGTTAACACACAACAATCATAAGGAATGAACTCTAATATGCAAAATTTTGATCATCATCAGAAATCTGCAAAACTTATTTGATTTTCCTTTTTCCAAGGTTAAGAACACTTAGGTTAAATATAAATGATGCTGATGCATGAATGCAATCATCGTTTATATCTGACTGAATCTATCTTGAATTAACACTCCCTCTTAGCTAGGGAAGATATTCCAAATAAGTGGAGATGTCACCTTCACACGTGATATCGAAGATATGATATGTTTTCTCAATATTACCATGTCACATGACATTCTTCATAACACATCTTCATTATGGTATGTGCACTAACATCAAGTCACATGATATCTACCATAATTCATGGCATATCCACGGATATAGATATATCCACCATGATTATCTCTTAAGGATCACAATGATCTTCAAATGATATCAAGTCCCATGATATTCATCAAAAGCGTCCAAGAGATACTATCATGACATGTCCATAGATATCAAGACACATGATATCTATCATGATAGTTCAACTCATCATTGTAGAGTCATCACTTTACAATGTCAAATACAAGTGTTCATTATTAGAAAGATCGTCATCTTTCAATAATGTACATAGGGGGAGTAGGCCCATAAGGTCATGGAGTCACACACATGAAAAAAGAGTTTACACATTAAACATCTTTATATATTAGTACAATTTATAAATAATTTGAATTCTAGACATAAATATCAAATTACATTTCAACCATACCAAGTTTCTTCTTGAAGTGCTCTACCTTGATTCGGGAGAGAGGCTTGGTGAGAATGTCTATAGTTTTATCATTTGTACTAACATACTCCAACTGGATCACTTTCCTTTCTACCATATCTCTTACATAATGATAGGGGATCTCAATGTGCTTAGATCTATCATGGAAGACGGGATTTACAGAGAGTTTGATGCAACTCTAATTATCACAATGAATAATTGTAGGATTCAAGGGCTCACCAAAGAGTCCCACAAGCAATTTACGAAGCCATACTGCTTCTCTTGCTCCCATAGAGGTTGCAATGTATTCAACTTCTATTGAGCTATGTGCAATTGAAGACTATTTTATGCAGATCCAAGAGATCATAGCCGATCCCAAACTGAAGCAACATCCTGATGTGCTTTTTTGATCGGTTACACTTCTGGCCCAATCTAAATCAGAGTATCCATGTAGATCTAGTTGATTATTTTTGTAAAGAAGACCATATCCAATAGTGCCTTGAAGATATCTCAAAATATGTTTCACAGCCATAAGGTGAATTTCCTTTAGCTCACACATGAACTAGCTTAGAGCATTCACTGCATAGCAAATATCAGGTTTGGTGTTAACCAGGTAAATCAAAGATCCAATCATTTGTCTATATAGGGTTGAATCTACACACTTGGATTCTGCAGCTGCTTCTTTGAGTTTGTGAAGGTTGGTTTCCATAGGTGTAGACATGGGTCTACAATCCAAGATTACAAATCTCTTCAGAATATCAATAGTATACTTTCCTTGGTTTAGTATGATGCCATCTAGTTTCTGCCAGACTTCCAAACCTAGAAAGTAGTGTAAAATTCCCAAGTCTTTCATGTCAAATTCTAAAGTTAGATCCTTCTTTCCTTGAGCAATGAGGTGATCTTCTCATGTTATCAATAGATCATCAACATATAAAATAATTATTAACATATCACCTTTAATTACCTTAAAGTAAATATTAGGGTCTGCATCATTCTTGGAGAATCCTAGTACCAAGAGGCAGTTGTCAATTCTTTCGTACCAGGCCCTAGGAGCCTGTTTAAGTCCATACAGTGCTTTCTTTAGTCTACATACATGTGAGTCAGGTTTATGTATCACAAAACCTTCGGTCTATTCTAGATAGACTTCCTCCTCAATGGTTTCATTTAGGAAGGCAGTTTTTACATCCATTTGGTGAATCTTCCAGCCTTTAGTTGCTGCAATGGCTATCACTACTCTCACAAATGGTTATCGGGCAACAGGTGCAAATGTTTCTTCATAATCAATGCCTTCCTTCTGTGAGAAACCTCTTGCCACAAAACGTGCCTTATGTTTTTCTATACTACCATCAGCAAAACGTTTGATTTTGAAGAGTCATTTAGAAGAGACGATAGATTTCCCTTTTGGTCTAGGCACTATATCCCATACATCATTTTTTAGAATGGATTGATATTCTTCTGTCATTGCATCCTTCCATACTTGATGTCTGAAGGCTTCTGAAACACTGGAGGGTTCTAAATTTATGATATCATTCATTAGAGCAACATAGCTTGAGAATCGTTTGGGTCTTTTATTCTCCCTAAACGTTCCTTTGGGTGCTGCAAGATTCTCAGCTTCTTTGATCATCTTTCTTGCCCAAAGTGGCCTCTTCTTGTCATTGTCATTTGTATTTTCATCTGAAGTAGAAGGAAGTTCATTTGGTATTTCCTCATAATACTCCCTCTGAGTCTCAAGGGTAGAATCCTCGTTTAAGAATCTAGGTGAATAAGTTTCTATCTCATTTGAACTTCTTTCCCTTTTGAATGCAATGTCTTCTTCAAAGATGACATCTCTGCTCAATTCAATTTGTTCCTACCTGGGTATGAAAATCCTGTAAGCTTTGGAGGTTTCACTATATCCAAAAAATACCCTTTTCTTTCTGAAAGGTTCTAGTTTGAATCTCTTCTCTTTGGGCACATGAATATAGACTGGGCAACCAAAGATCCTAAAGTGACTAATATCAGGTTTTATACCAGTAAATGCTTCTTCAGGAGTTTTGTTATCTAGATGAGAATGAGGACATCTATTTTGGATGTAGACAGCAGTTCAAGAGGCTTCTACCCAAAATGAGGTTTCAATGTTCTGGTCAAGTAACATTGCTTTTGCAGCTTCTACAATGGTTCTATTTTTTTCTTTCAGCAGCCCCATTTTGTTGAGGGTTGTAGGCTACTGTAAACTCCCTCTTAATCCCAGCATTCATGCAAAATTCCTTAAAGATTTCAGAGGTATATTCTTTCCCATTGTCTGTCCTTAAGATTTTTATCTTCTTCCCAAAGAAGTTTTCAATAAGAGCTTTGAATTCCTTGAACCTTTTAAGGATTTCTATTGACTCTTTACACTTAAGAAAGTAGATCCAGGTCTTCCTAGAGAATTCATCTATAAATATAACATAGTATAGCAAGCCCACCTTGGATGGTACAGACATGGCTCCACATAAATTAGAGTGAACCAATTCTAAAACATTTTTAGTTTTGCTCAAGCTATTGTAAAAGGATCCCTTTTAATTCTTTCCTAGGGCACAACCTTTATAGGTTCCTTCATGAGATGGTTTTAACTTAGGTAATCCTATTACAAGTTTTTCCACGGAAGGTAGGGCACGGAAATGAAGGTGTCCTAATCTTCTATGCCAAATTTCATTTGAATTAGAAGAATCAAGAGTAAGGTCTTGTTTGTTTTCAGTGCATAGTTTATAAAGATAACCTTGTCTTACACCTATGGTTAGAGATTTCTTTATAGTTGAGTTCTTAGGCCATGCCAGAACTTTCCCATCCATAAATGTAACCCTATATCCATTGTCTTCAAGGGCAGAAATGGATATTAGATTCCTCTTTATTCCAGGTATGTATAAAACTCTAGTAAGTTGAAGGGAGAGACCAGTTTTCAATGTGATGGAGCAAGTTCCAATCCCTTTTACTTGATGTGCAAAATCATCTCCAATTGTTACTTCTTCATTAGATTCTTCAGTCATAGTGCCTAAGTGTTCTCTAAACCCTATGATGTGCCTCGAAGAGCCACTATCAATCACCCAATTGTTGATATTGTTAGATACTTGACTTGATAAGGCTGAATAGAATACATTTTTTTCAAAATCATGATCTGAATTAGACTTTCCTACTTTAGCAAATGATGCTTGTTGATTTGATCTGTCAGGGCACTTCATTGCATAGTGTCCATATTGATCACATCTAAAACATTGTACTTGAGATATGTCTTTTCTCTTATTGAATGATCCTTTTCCATGGGAATATCTCTTTCTCTTAAATGATCCTTTCTCGTGAGATTTTTTCTTACCCTTTTTATTAGATGATGTGTTGAGCACTTGAATTTCCTCATCTATGGGTTTTTCTTTGTTGTATTTTGTTGAGAGTCTTGTTTCCTCTTGAAGGCAGCCTGTTCTTAGCCTATCAAACTTGGGGAGTTCAGATCTCACACTTATTCCTTGAACAAATGGCTCCCATGAGTTTGGAAGACCTCCTAGTGCGATTAGTGTTAACTCATTGCTATCAATTTGATATCCAATTGTAGATAATTGATCCCTTAGATCAATGATCCTCATGAAGTATGCATTAATGCTTTCTCCTTTGTTTATTTGGGCATTGTTGATTTTCCTTTTTAATGCAAGAGTCCTACTGGTGTTGTTGATCTCATAGGTACTCTCAAGAGATTTGAACATATGATATGTAGTTTCACGTTTTGCTAGGATGGGCACTATGTGATCCCTAACTGCATCTACTAATATTTTCATGGCTTTTTCATTGTTTTCAATCCATTGAGTTTTCTCAGGATTAGCCTTTGGTTCCTTTTTATTTTCTCTCACAAGTGAGTCTAACTTATTCTCTTTAAGGATCATCATGATTCTAAATTTCCATGATGTGAAGTTATCGGCTCTTGCAAGACGATCTTCAAATCTAATCGTACTTGACATTATGAAGAATGTGATGTGAATTCAATTTTGGAAAATACGAATTTTCTAGAGCAATCTGATATCTAGATTTGATTTGGATTCACACAACCTAGCTTTGATACCATGTAATTGTAATCAAATCTCAATCAGAACTGGATCCTAAAACTATGGAAATTCTAAGACTTAAAATTCTAAGTAATATTACTAAATTAGATTATGTGCTTCTTTATTGAATGTACTGAATGCAGGACATTAATCGATTTCGATGTCTACAAATAACAACAAGAGGTCTCATATATATGAGGGAGACACACCTCAAGGAGAGACATGTCTTATGAGAGGACGTGTCTCCATAGAGTGGAGATATGTCCACTCATGGGGTGTGTCCCTTGAGCGCGGGCTCCTTTAACAATTCGTTTGTTTATATCTTAAACTAATATGAGAACTGTTAACACACAACAATCATAAGGAATGAACTTTGATATGTAAAATTTCAATCATCATCAGAAATCCGCAAAACTTATTTGATTTTCCTTTTTCCAAGGTTAAGAACACTTAGGTTAAATATAAATGATGATGATGCATGAGTGCAATCATCATTTATATCTGACCGAAGCTATCTTGAATTAACAATATATATATTAAGATTTTAATGAATAATATTAAAATCATTTTAAGACTGAAACTAATTAGTATTTTAATATATAATGTATATTTTATATAATAAAAAATAAATTATAAATAATATAATTGTACTAATTATTATTATATATTATATTTTTTAACAAAACTATTAAATACATATATAAAATTATTAAAACTATATTTAATATAGTTAGTATAATTATACTATTTATAATTTCTTTTTATAGTTTAAAAATTGCACATTTATATTATACTAAGGATAGCGTAATTATAATATACATTATATATTAAAATACTAACTAGTTTCAGCCTTAAAATGATTTTAATATTATCCATTGAAATCCTAATATATATAATTAAATTCTTATCCATTAACCCACCCTAATTCTATAACTAACACTAATTCTAATTACAACCCTAACCCTAATTCTAACTCTAATTATAACCCTAACCCTAACCCTAATCTTACTACTAACTCTAACCTAACCCTAACCCTAACCCTAATCTTACTACTAACACTATCCTAACCTAATCTTATTTTTATCTCTAACCCTAACCCTATTTTTATCCCTAATTGTATCCCTAAACTTATTCATAACTTCAACCCTAATCCTAATCCTAACTCTAACCCTAACCCTAACCCTAACCCTATCCCTATCCCTAATTTAAACCCCAACCCTAATCTCTAACACTAAATATAATCCTAATCCTTACCCTCACCCTATTTCTAAGTCTAACCCATTTTATACATGCTAACTCCAACCCTAACCCTACTGCTCATCTTAAACATAATCCTAAACCTAACTGTAACCCTAAACCTAATCAATATATAACATTTGTATGTTTTATATAATAAAAAAAATTATAAATAATATAGTTATACTAATTAAGATGAGCAGTAGGGTCAAGGTTGGAGTTAGCATGTATAAAATGGGTTAGGCTTAGAAATAGGTTGACGATAAGGATTAGGGTCATATTTAGTGTTAGAGATTAGGGTTGGGGTTAAAATTAGGGATAGGGATAGGGTTAGGGTTAGGGTTAGGGTTAGGATTAGGATTAGGGTTGAAGTTATGAATAAGTTTAGGGTTACAATTAGGGATAAGAATAGGGTTAGGGTTAGAGATAAAATTAGGATTAGGGTTAGGGTTAGGGTTAGGTTAGAGTTAGTAGTAAGATTAGGGTTAGGGTTAGGGTTAGAGTTAGGGTTAAGGTTAGGGTTAGAATTAGAGTTAGAATTAGGGTTAGGGTTGTAATTAGAATTAGTGTTAGTTATAGAATTAGGTTTAATGGATAAGAATTTAATTATATATTAGGATTTTAATGGATAAGAATTTAATTATATATTAGGATTTCAATGGATAATATTAAAATCATTTTAAGGCTGAAACCAATTAGTATTTTAATATATAATGTATATTATAATTACGCTATCCTTAGTATAATATAAATTTGCAATTTTTAAACTATAAAAAGAAATTATAAATAGTATGATTATACTAATTATATTAAATATAGTTTTAATAATTTTATATATGTATTTAATAGTTTTGTTAAAAAATATAATATATAATAATAATTAGTATAATTATATTATTTATAATTTATTTTTTATTATATAAAATATACATTATATATTAAAATACTAATTAGTTTTGAAGCCTTAAAATGATTTTAATATTATTCATTAAAATTCTAATATATATAATTATATTCTTATCCATTAATTTTGGTTTATCGTAATTAAGTATATATTAACATAATTAATATATAATGTATATTTTATATAATAAAAAAATTATAAATAATATAGTTCTATACTAATAATTATTATATATTATATTTTTTAACAAAACTATTATATTTAATAGTTTTGTTAAAAATATAATATATAAAATATACATTATATATTATATATTAATTATGCTAATATATACTTAATATATTAATTATTTTATTTTATTAAACATACTTTAAAACCTTCCTATAAACCTAATTTGCAGGTTGCTCGCTAAATTGTAAAGTGTATCGGTAAATTGTAAAGTGTAAGGTCAATACCAACAGGAAGAGTTTGGAGGAGCGGAAACCAATAGTCGTGGGAAAAGCAGCAAAAAAACACGTGAATGGAAAACTTAAAAAATGGGATTAAAATATTTATTAGGCACCATAAACCAAAAAATTGGATAAATACGACCTACCTGCAACACATGGTCGGTTGGTGCACGAACGATTAGAGGAGTATGCAAGAGCATGGCATAGACATTTGATGGGTAGGTGCAAATTGTCACCTGCATAGACAGTGCCAACTTCTAGGGTTTTTAAGTTAGTTGGAGCAAACGAAGGCAAAGATTTTAGTAGCAGACGAGTTTTTGAAGTGTTCTCTTTAAACCCTAGCCACAATTCCTAGGTGTTTTCAGCTGCCTTGAGCCCTAATGCATCTTAAATCTACAACCAGGATGGTTGGAGAGCTATCTAACATACATCCATTAGAAAAAAGAGGAGAAACCATGCTTGAAGCGGAGGAGACTAACCAGTTTGAAACTGCAAATCTTCAAGACACATCTTTGGAGAAATACCCCGTCATTTTGAATGAAGAAGCAGACGTATCTATGCTAGAAGAACATTTGGGTAAAACCCTAGAATACAACTCCCTAATGATGTTATTGATGTAATTACAGAATGTTAAAACATAACTGTTATTTTGTTTTTTAAGGGGTGTGTTGGCTGAAGTTGAATTCTATAAATAGGTAAAAAAAATTGGGGATGGGAAATAAAAGCTTTAAAAGGTCTTGGAAAAGGGTATGTTTCTTGTATGTTCAATTCAGGAGACCACATTCAACAGTTTTACAATATGGTATTTGGGTCATCTATGGACAATGTGTTATCTACAAGCTTGGAATTTTTAGTTCCACCTTAAAAGTCCATTTCATTTGTACTATCCCATGTGGGTTGAGTTGCCTTATCTTAACCTAGATTTTAGACCCTTCTTAAAGGACATTGTTGCTCAATTGGGAAGAGTAATTTGGTGTAAGCATAATTCTGATAAATTTTCAAGTCTTAGGGTTCACCCAAGGGCTTGTGTGGAAGTAGGCTTAAATAAACCTTTTCCAAAGAACATTAAATTGAATGGCCTAGGGTTTGAATTGAATCAACCAGTTGTATATCTAAATAAACCAAACACGTGTTTTTATTGTAGAAAATAAGGCCATCTAATTCACGAGTGTCTTATTAGAAGGAACAAAACTATTCAACCTCCGCTAGGTACTACTCTATCAAGTGATCATTTGTCCTCACCTAGTCCTTCTCCTCCTATCACTTAATTCCCTCTTTGTTCATAATTTGTCACTAAAAATTCTCCTTCCTCCAAGCCTAGTAGTCTTCCTAGTGTGCATGATGAGCCAACCCCATCCTTCAAATATGTTATTATGTTGAATGGTTGGAGAATGGATAGGAAGAGGAAAGAGCCATCCCCCCTTTCCATTCCTTATTCTTCGTCTCAAGATCATCTCCACTCAACCTCTTCTCCTCATGTCCTTGCTCAAGATCCATCCCCCTCTCTGCACCATTTTTCTCCTCAACTAAGTCCTTGTGATCCCACCTTTTCCTCTCCTCCTTATCATCACCGTTCTAGATCTCCTTCCTCCACTATCCAAGATCATGAGTCGAAGAATAATACAGATCTAAATCTTGATAATAAGTTGACTATGTTGACTCAAGTAGATGACTCTTCTCTTCATCATGAATTATAAGATCTTTTTATTTGAACAAAAGAGGGATTCCCCTCCCTCCTTGTAAATATAAATTTTAAGAAGTTATGAAATGGAAACTTGATGCACTCTTCCTTCAATAAGTCAAAATTAGTGGCATTAAACTTAAGGCATCTTTATGTAATGTACATGGGGAGATACCATGTTTTTGTTTACATCTCACTTTGATGGAAAAGGTGGGGTTGTTATAGGTTTAGCTCCATGGGTTGCTAAATATGTTAATTATAAGGGGGAGGACCCTTCTAATAGTTTTGTTTGGGACCTCGCTATTATCAGTTGGAAGATCATCGGTTTGTGCTCTATTTATGCTCCCAATTATGCTAAAGATTGTAATGAACTATGGGATTGGATGTCTAATAATTTACCTAATGTTGAATGAATATTAGGCGGTGACTTTAACATGGTTGAACATACTTATGACCGTAGTTGGTCTAAATATTATAATCTCAATAATAAAGAATTTGATAGTTGGATGTTTTGTCAAAATTCCTTGGGAGTGTTTGATTTTATTCACGATAAGTTTCACAAGCAATCTAACAACTGGTATATTTGGTCCAATTGCAGATTGGGAAGTGATAGAAAATTAAGTTAGTTGGATGGACTCTACATATCCCCTACCCTTCCCCTTACCCAAGACTCGTTGGGGTTGTATGTTTAGGTGGACTTATCCACCACTCTCTTTGATCATCTTCCCATTGTTTACAACATAAGCTTGTTTCCCAATTCAAGTATAAACAGCTCTCTACCCTTCAAGCCCAATGTGTCTCACTTAAAGAATCCTATATGCTTAATTTCCCTTGAAGGGATTTGGAATTCTCTTTCTAAACCTGATGAAGGGGGTTCACAAATTGATTGGTGGTGTGCAGCCATTTCTCAATGCACCATTTTTTTATGTTCTTTTGGTAAACAAATGGCTCAACAACGTAAATGTAAAGAGAAATATCTCCAAGGAAAGCTTTTTCATGCTAGAAAAATGATTTATACTGATCCTAATAATATCATAACTCAAACATCATTTGCTATGACAAAAGTTTAATTGTGTAAAATTGAAAATTATAAAGGAAAAGGGGCCAAAATCAAATCTAGACTTCATTGGATTAAGGAAGGAAACAAGAGTACTAGATATTTTTTAATTATCTCAATTATAAACATAAAAAAGAAAGAATTGGAGCTATAAAGGATAAATTTGATATTCTACAGTCTAATCCTACTAATATTTGTAATGTTTTCAAACGATTTTATGAGAATCTTTTCAAAGATGACCAATGGCAAGATATTCAAAAAATCCTTGAGGATATCGTAACAGCCATATTCCTAATAAAATTGACTCTAGGTATAGCCAATATCTTGATAGAATTGTGTCCTTGGAAGAGTTGGAAAATGCTCTCTTCTCCATGGCTCCTCATAAAATCCCTAGCTGTGATGGGCTACCTATGGAATTTAATTGGGTTATATGGCAACACATCAAGGAAGATTTTTATTGCTTATACCTAGAGGCTTTTAATAAAGGATCCTTAGGCCCTATCGTTAATGGTGGCATAATCAAGCTTCTCCCTAAAGGAAAAATGGAATATTTTGTCTCTAGTTGGAATCCTATCACCTTACTTTATACCACCTATAAAATTATTGCCAAGGCTTTGGATATTAGAATAAAACTAGTGGTTTGAAAGGAATTGTTAGAACAGAGCAAATTAGCTTTATTGTTGGCAGATATATTCTTGATAATCTTATGTTAGCACATGGGAAACTTGTGAATGGGCTCAACAAACATGCCAAAATGTTATATTGATTAAATTTGATTTTGATAAGGCATGTGGTAGAACTCGCTAGCGTTTTATTCTTAATATGCTCCAATGGTTGGGATTCAGCCCTAAAATCCATGCTCATGTTCAAATATTGTTTCAAGATGCTAATGCTTAGATAATTATAAATAATATGATGACTGATCCATTTCCCCTACAAAGATCCATTTTCCAAGGATTTCTTCTAGTTCCTTACCTCTATGTTCTTACAGTTGATGCATTGGGTTGTCTTTTTCAAAGCGCCATTAGCATGCATCTCATTTCAAGAATTTGTATACCTCATAATAATGTTGTAATCAATTCTCATTATGCAGATGATATTTTATTATTTTTACAAAATTTTGAAAGAGATACTTCCAATATGTTGGACATATTGGAGTTATATTGTGATATCTCAGGATCCAAATTGGCACATAATACAATAGAATTATTGATGGTTCAAGTTGGGTCTACTCCCTCATGGATTCTCGAGGAATAGAAATGAATAAAACACAGGGAAATTATGAGGTACCTTGGAATGAAATTTGGTACTGGGATCTCTCTTTGTGATATGTGGAATTGGTATCTTTACATAATCAAGAATAAACTCTTTAGTCAGGGGCATAAATTCCTCTCTTTGGCTAGTAAATTTCAAGTTGTTAATAAAAAATTTCAAGTGTCGCACATGTTTACTACTCCTCATGTTGGATGCCTTCTAAAAAAGGGTATGAGGACTTAGTCAAAATTATTCAAATTTTTATTTGGGCTAAATGGGATGGTAATCTAGGATATATATCCATATCATAGTCTCATTGTATTCATCCAAAACATAGAGGAGGTTTGGGACTTATAGATCCAAGAACTTAGGGGATTTTTTTGGCTACTAAATGGATTATTAGTGTTGTTAAAAGGGATGAACCATGGAAGATCCTTATTCAACATTGAATTAATCTTGCTTTAGTCAAAGGAAAATGGTAGCCATTGGGGTGGTTAGATAAAATCATTCATGCTTCATTTTTCTCAATCAAGGATTCACCCCCTCTTCAATCTATTTGGAAGGCTTGGAAACATGTTTGTCATCTCTTAAAATGGAGAGGAAACTCTCTTCAACATGGTTTTAGTTTTTCCACTTCATCCATTTGGTGGAACAAACATATCCTTTATCATGGACAACCTCGTGTTGTATGGTTCTCAAAACATTCCTATCCCTTGTTTAAAAAAGGGGTTTTTAATGCCAGAGACTTGTGGGACTTTCATTCAATGAGATGGTTACCATGGAATATGATTAAAAACCATTTCAATCTAAGCAATAAATACAAAGAGTTTTTTTATCTTCATGTAGTCCTTGGTGCCATTGGAGTTGTTTATGAAACTATGTACCCCAATCCAATGAATTTTTGAAAGACTAGTACTTATGGTTGTCATCCTATCCTTTTTTTATGTTTTCCTTAAAAAAGATATGCTTGTAGTTTTTCCATGTTTTACCCTTGAAGTCTTAGCTGAATTCCAACTGGAATTGTAGGTTTAATGAAATGTTAACTATAGCTGATTTATGGATTCGATTGTGTGAAATATTTTTGCATCAACATTTTGGATCACACTCTATGATCAATCATCAGGATGAAAGAGAGCATAAGGAGAAAAATTGAATAGTTGCAGACCCAAGATTGCATAGAAATAATGCAAGAGGGAGGAGAGAGAAAAAAGGTGACACAAGAACCAAGGCACCAAGATAAGGAGTGAAGGAAAGAAAAGAAAGAAAGAAAATTAATCAATGAAATTTATAATAAATTAAAAATACATAAAAAATAACAAAAAAGGTTGAAAAATAAGCTAAACAAATAGAAAGATATAACCACTAAGCTATGTGATTACATAGCTAAGTAATTATATGAGTAGAAAACGAGACTAAATAGAAAGAAAGACACATTAGAAGTCTAAGAGAAAGCTATAAATAAATAAAGACAGCTCCAAACACAAAATATATGAATAGAGATTATTAAATGCTCCTAAAATTATAATAAAGAATCACATAAAGCAAAAAAATTATAATAACGAAAAAACTTAAAGCACAAAAATAAGAATAGAAAATACTAAAACTATATAAAGAAAAAACTCATAACAAAAATTGTAAGAATAAAAAATGATAAATGCCCTTAAAAATATATTAAGGACCACAAAAGGAGAACTAAAAATTGGATATATATATATATATATATATATATACATACATACATACATACATACATACATATATGTGTGTATATATGTGTGTGTGTGTGTATATATATATATATATATATATGTATGTGCATATTTATATAATTGTGTATGAATATAATTATTTATTTATTTGATTATATAAAGATAAATATATAAATAAATAATTAATAAATAAAACCACTAAATAAAAAAGCAACCAAAAAGCCAAAAAGAAGAAAGGAAAGCCAAAAGAGACTAAGAAACCTTAGAAAGCAAAGAATCTAAATGCCAAGAGGAAAAGAGGCAAAAAGAGAAGAGAGGAGCCACACAAGGAAAACATGGAAGATGAGAACAATGGAAAGACCAAGGACACATGAAGGAGGGGGAGACCCACCACAGGAAGCTAAACGAGAACATGAGAAGAAGACAAGAGACCCACAGAAAAAGGTGGGCGATCGACGATGAAAGGGGAGAAGGAACGAAGGGGGGGAAGATTGGAGCAGGGGGGTAGTTCTCAAGTGAGAAAGTAAAGAATTCCATGATAAACTTAAACCCCATCTATCATTGCGATTAAGATTGAGAGGATGATTATTGATTTCAATAGCTTCTTTAAGTTTTCTCTTGAAGAAGTTATCTTCTTTGGAAAGGATTTGGGTATTTTCGAGACAAATATGGTGCTTAGTGGAAGAGGAGTGGTTGGCTAAGGGAGATTTAGAGACACATTCATGTCTAATGTTAGCACTATGTTCTTTGATTCAGATGCTAAAATAGTGGCCCATTTTTCCTATGTAGGGAATGCCACATGAACACAAAACCTTATAGACTCCAAAGGCAAGAAAGATGTCCTTAGAGTCTTTGAGAGAAGAGATACGCTTTCTCAAGGTCGAAAGAGGCTTGAAAGAACATCAAAGACCTTTTTTAAGAAGGATCTTAGAGATTTTTTGGGAGATACCATCAGAAAAAGGAAGAGAAGCTCCTAGGGAGAACACAAAAATTAGCTCAATGAAATGTATTGATCAAAATTATCTGCTCAAATTTGGAGACCTAAAGTCAACTCAGATGCTCAATTAATTTCCTAGAAAATATACACTTTAAATTTCTCGTTGGAATAGGTTAAAGTGTGTTATGATCTAGCCAATTAAGTGTCCTTTTTGTCACAAGAAGCAAAACATGAAGCATATTTTTTGGGTATGTGAGTTTTCTAAAATATAGTGGAATTTTGTGTTTAATGACTTCTCTACTATTTTTCATCACAATCTAAGTTGGAAAGAAGCTCTTCATGGAGTTGGTCTTCATGCTAATTTTATTGTTGATGGTGTTAGACATGTTATTTTGTTGCATATATGGAGAAATAGATGTAAAGTTATTTTTAATAATAATAATCATCAGGAAGTTGTATTTTTAATACTTTAATATGTTTTTGTCTTATTGCCTTCTTTTCTATGCTACAGATTGAGGCTTTGAAGAGTCTCAAGATGAACCTATAGATTCAACAAATAAAATTGTAAGTTGAATATTTATTGAGTAAGAAGAATGTATTGTACAAGGATTAAGATCCCTTTTATAAAATTGAATGCTTCTTGAAGTTTTACACCAATTGATCATAAGTTTTGTTTTGTATTTGATGTAGTTTTATGTAACTAGTTTTGTACAACTACTTGTAGCAATTTTTTAATTGCGCCTTTTACATTGTAACTACATTCTTTCAATATGAAAAAAACAACTACCCTTCAAAAGCTCCACAAAATAAAATTGAAAAAGGATTAAAGTTCTAAAAAAATTCAACATTCTTGAAAGTGTAGGAAAATAAAACATTTCCTACAAATTGTAAAAGAAAATAGTGGAGTGCAATATGCATATAAATAGTTGTAATTAACTGAAATTAATTAAACTAAAAAAATTTAAGAGTAAGTGTATTTATTAATTAGTGGTACAAAAAATTTAAAATATATTTTAAACTTAAGAAATGTTAAAACTATAAAAATAGATGTATTTAGTTGGGTAATTAAAGAATCAATCTAATTTAGTACAACATAAAATTTGGAGGGATAGTTCATTCCTATTGGTGAAGGTTAGACATGTAATCCTTGAAGAACAATGTATCTACATTCAAACTAAGGAGAGCTCAAACTAAAATCTTAAGAGTTGTCTTGATACTCTTATTTACCCATGTTACAATTCCCCTCCCTAACATGATTGGTGGCTTATTATGGACTTGGGTTTTGGATAAGGGTATGCACACGTTGATCTCAAGGATAATTGATCTTATTCTCAATTTCCTCAAGGTTCCAATTATTAATGTGTATGTTAGGTTGATAATGAGATTAAATTGTTAGGAGAAAAAAAGGGAAGCCCAAGTCACGAGGTTGATAATTATGATTTGTAATTCAAAAATTGATCATTGGTTCATGATTGATATCTTGCCACCCAATATGACCTTCGTTAATCTAATAGCATGCTACTACAAATTCATGCATATGATAAGGATTGTTGGCACAAGGGTGTGTTACCCAGCTTCAATATGATACCAAAAAGACAAGTCTAAAAAAAATTGGATAGATCATAAATGTCTATGGATTTCTCATATCTTAGACATGACTCGCCAACTAATACTCAATCCTTCACACTGATTGGCTTATTTTAAATTCATTGAGGAAAAACCCCACCTCATTCATAAAATACCTTTCTACCATTATCACATAAATCATCACAAAGATAAACTTATTTAGGGTTTCCAGCTTTCCCTACAACAAATGATGGGTGGAAAAATAGTGAGAACGAAGCTAGGCTCCTATGAACAATTTTGAAAGAATGCTCTACTTTGGCATATCTAGTTGGTGTTGAACACAGGTTGTCATTAATGTTAAAGGTGTATTGTCAAGGAGCAGTCTCCTTGATGTCAAAAGGTGCTCATTGATGTCTAAGGAGTAATGTTAGTTGAACAGTGAGAATTAAATGTAGTCATACTTGAATATCAAATAATTTTGAGAACAATGAAGGAGACTAACTAAAGTATGCTTGCACTATCATGCTTGTATCTATTCATGGTGATAATGTGTGTGGGAAATGTTAGTATCAAAGTTAAACAATATAAACACACCAATGAAACATTAAACTAAAGAAAACTAAATAAAATGAATTCAAAGAAAACAAACAAAGCTTCTTTAGAACTGTTCCATTGTTTTCTATCTCTAGTGATTCTCTCGAAGTTGCTGCTCTTAGATTGTGTAAGCAAAGCTTCTTAGAATGGAAACATGTAGAACGAGTATGCAAAATGATAGTACTTCTCTATCCTATATGCTGGTGAAGTGAAATGTTGATACGGATATGCACAGGGGCTGCAAATTATGCACAGGGGTTGTGGATTATGAATGCTATTAAAACTAAACTATGAGGATGATTGGCCATGATATGCTATGATTCTAAAATCTAAGAATGCTAAAAGACTATGCTATGGATGCTTGAAAGCTATTTGACTATAGTTTTCCTGTATGAAAGCTTCTATCCTTTTCAGAGATCCGACAGTCCCTTTTATAGCTTTTTGCAGGCAAGAGCCTGGCTGGCAAGGATCAACGGCTGTGAGGTTGTCTGGTAAGTTTGAATGGTGAGAGATGAAGAGGTTGAGAGGAAGATGGAGGATGCTGGGAGGTTGGAGAGAAGAATGGAGGATTGTCTTCAACCCACGGGAACAAGCTTGCATAGGAACAGAGAAATTTAATTTTTTTTTTTGGAAGTTTGTTTCACGGTTGTTGAAGATTATCCAATATTAAATAAATAGATTTATTTAATTTTGTGTGAGTTTGATTTTTTATTTTAAGACTATAGAAGATTCAATTAAATATTTGAGATATTTAATTGTAAATAGGACTTTAGAAGAATTTAATTAAATATTTAAAATATTTAATTGTAAATGGAATTTAGAGGAATTAATTAAATATTTGGAATATTTAATTGTAAATAGAAGAATACTTAATCTTTATTTGAATAAAATATTCAAACCAAGATCATGTGATAATTAATATAAATAAATCGTAATGTTTATTTAATTAATTAAGAAATGACTAAGAAAGGTGATTAAATAAACTTATTTATTTAATCGAGATGAAAGAATGAATTAAATATTCACACAATTTTGAAAGCTTTATTATCATTTATTGTAAAATGGTCTGGTAATTAATTAAATATTGTTAATATTTAATTAAATCTCTGAATTCAATCTGCGAATAAATAAATTTAAATAATTTATTTATATTGTTCATTCTTTCATCTCGATTAAATAAATAAGTTTATTTAATCACCTTTCTTAGTCATTTCTTAATTAATTAAATAAACATTATGATTTATTTATATTAATTATCACATGATCTTGGCTTGAATATTTTATTCAAATAAAGATTAAGTATTCTTCTATTTACAATTAAATATTCCAAATATTTAATTAATTCCTCTAAATTCCATTTACAATTAAATATTCTAAATATTTAATTAAATTCTTCTAAAGTCCTATTTGGAATTAAATATCTCAAATATTTAATTGAATCTTCTATAGTCCTAAAATCAAAAATCAAACTCACACAAAATTAAATAAATCTATTTATTTAATATTAGATAATCTTCAACAACCATGAAACAAACTTCGAAAACAAAAAATTAAATTTCTCTGTTCCTGTGCAAGCTTGTTCCCATGGGTTGAAGACAATCCTCCATTCTTCTCTCCAACCTCCCAACATCCTCCATCTTCCTCTCAACCTCTTCATCTCTTGCCATTCAAACTTACCAGACAACCTCACAGCCATTGATCCTTGCCAGCCAGGCTCTTTCCTACAAAAAGCTATAAAAGGGATTGTCGGGTCTCTGAAAAGGATAGAAGCTTTCATATAGGAAAACTATAGTCAAATAGCTTTCAAGCATCCATAGCATAGTCTTTTAGCATTCATAGATTTTAGAATCACAGCATATCATGGCCAATCATCCTCATAGTTTAGTTTCAATAGCATTCATAATCCACGGCCCTTGTGCATAATTTGCAGCCCCTGTGCATATTCGTATCAGCATTTCACTTCACCAGCATATAGGATAGAGAAGTACTATCATTTTGCATACTCATTCTGCAGGTTGCCATTCTAAGAAGCTTTGCTTACACAATCGAAGAGCAACAACTTCAAGAGAATCACTGGAGATAGAGAACAATGGAACAGTTCTGAAGAAGCTTTGTTTGTTTTATTTGAATTTATTTTATTTAGTTTTCTTTAGTTTAATGTTTCATTGGTGTGTATATATTGTTTAACTTTGATACTAACATTTCCCACACACATTTTTGGCACCCACCGTGGGTTTATATTGTGATGTGATGTTGATATTTTCAACATTTTTACATTTTTAAAATTGTAATGTGTGATGATATGATGGTGTGTTTATATTGTGATGTGATGTTGATATTTTCAACCTTTTTACATTTTTAAAATTGTGTTTTAGCGCCTTTGATGCTTTCATAGTGCCCTTGAGAATTCCTGTAACACATATGATAGTATAGCACTCATAAGAAGTTTTGTAGCGCCTTTAAGAATTCCTATAGCGCATATGATAGTATAGCGCTCATGAGAAGTCTTGTAGCACTTTTGATGATTTTTGTAGCGCCGATGAGAATTTCCATAGCACCCTTAATAATTCTTATAGCGCCCATGATGATTTTGATAACAGATGACCTTGGGGTGAGTGTTTGTGAATGACGATGTTCCGATTTGATGATGTGATGAATTTGTTCCCAAAGTTGTTGGAAAACAAATAGTAGTTGATAAATTTGTTTCTAAAGTTGTTAAAAACAAATAGGAATTTGATATGTTTGCTTCTAAAGTTATTTTTTTTATTTTTTTTTCTGGTGAATCAGAACCAGTTAAATGGTATATGACTTGGGTCTCAGGATTATCATAGGTTGGAGACAACAATTGTTCCACTAAGAATTCATATCATCTTTGATTTTCTGATAATTGTAATAAGGAAGCAATTGTAGCCATTGCATCTGCAGCTTTATTATCAATTCTTGGGATTTGAGAAAACTTTATTGTCACAAAATACTTTTTTAAAATCATCCACCATGTTCTTGTAAAGTAGCAACTTGTCATCTTTAGTCTGATAATCATCATTAATTTGATTAATGACAAGTTGTGAATCACCATAAACTTGCAGCTCTGTAACTCGCCATTCCAATGCTATCTTCATACCTGTGAGTAATGCTTCATATTCAGTTATGTTATTTGTGCAGGAAAACATCAACCGATATGATTTAGGTATTGTATGTCCTTCAAGTGTAAAAAAAAGAATCCCTGCCCCTGAGCCATGTGTATAAGGTCCATCAAAATATAATGTCCATGAGTTCTTAATTGTTGCTGTGAAGACATCTGCACCAGGAAATTCAATGTGTAGTGGATTTTCTTCTTGTAAAGGTGCATCATCCAATTGATCTGCAATGACTTGTCCTTTTATAGCTCTTCAATCTACATAGTGAATGTCAAAATCACTTAAGATCATTACCCATTTTGCAAGTCTTCCTGTTAAGGTAGCTTTACTCAAGAGGTATTTTAGTGGATCAATTTTGGTTATTAGCTTAACTGTATGACCCAACATATAGTGTCGCAATTTTTGAGAAGCAAAACTACTGCAAGGCAAGCTTTTTCAATGGAAGTATAATTTAGTTCGTGACTTGTTAAAGTTCTACTGATATAATATATGGCTCTTTCTTTACCTGTAGAATCTTCTTGTGCTAATAACGCTCCCAAAGATACTTTTGTTGCGGAAATATAGAGTATGAGCGACTTTCCTAGTACTGGTGGAATTAGAACTGGTGGATTAATAAGATATTGCTTGATCTGATTAAAGGCTGCTTCACACTTTTCCTCCCATTTGAATGGGACATTTTTATGCAATAGATGTGTAAATCTTAAGCTTTTGTCTGCTAGTTGAGCTATGAACCTCCTGATGGACTGTAATCATCCTTGCAGTGATCGGAGCTGACTGATATTTCATGGTGGCGGCATGTCCATTATAGCTTGTACTTTTCCTAGATCAACCTCTATGCCTCTTTCTAAAACAATGTATCCTAGGAGTTTTCCAGATTTAATGCCGAAGACACATTTCTTTGGATTGAGTCGAACATTGAACTTCTCCATTCTGATGAATATCTTTGACAATATTTCTAGATGTCCTTCTCTTGTGTGGGATTTGGCCAATAAGTCATCCACATAGTCTTCCATAAAGGTGTGCATCATGTCATGGAATATGGTGGTCATTTCTCTTTGATAAGTAGCTCTTGCATTCTTTAACCCAAATGGCATGACATTCCAGCAATAAGTCCCCCAAGGACATGTGAATGTTGTTTTATCCTAATCCTCTGGTGCAATTTTTATCTGATTATATCCTGAAAACCCATCCATTAAAGAATACATTGCATGGCCAGCAGTCAAATCAACAATTATATCTATGTTTGGCAAAGGAAAATCATCTTTGGGACATGCTTTGTTTAAATCCCTAAAATCCTTACAAACTCTAATCCTTCCATCTGCTTTGGAAACAAGCACGATATTGGAGATCCATTTTGCATAATCAATAGACCGAATGAATCCAACATCTAAAAGTTTCTTTAACTCTTCTTTAACTAATAATGCAACATGTGGATGCATCTTTCTAAGTTTTTGCTTCATAGGTTTTACCCCCGTGTTTATAGATAGATGATGCATTATCAGATTAGGATCTAATCCTTGCATGTCAGCATATGACCAAGAAAAGTTGATTTGATTCTCCTTCAAGAACTCTGTGAACTTCAATATTTCCTCCCCTATTAATGATGCTACAAGTTGCAAAAATTTTGGTTTTTCTGTTGTACCTGTATTGATTGATTATGTTGGTTCAATCAAAATAGTAGATCTTTCTTGATAGTGCTTAGGAAGAGTGTCAAATTTCTCATCCTTCAGTGCCTCAAAAAGGTTTTCACTGTTGGATTTGCTCCTTATTTTTCTCTTGTTGTGATCTATCATTGCCGTTTTTTGGTTTTTACCGATAGATCCCTCATTTATTTCATTTATTTTGCAGCTAAGGGACTTGACACCATTCCTATCAAAATCTTGAGTATGAGATTCTCTGTTGGAACAATTGTTTTCTTGATCAGATGAACAAAGGAAGTTTATAATATCTTCATCATCATGAAACATAGGGATATGGATAGGTGTGTCATTGTCCCAGTCAATAAGTTCTAGATAAACTAAAGGTATGGGATCATTAGGTTGGGTAAGATCTTGAACTTTCAACATCATGATATGGTTATCATTTTCTTGATGGACAAGGTCTATGATGGCATTCTCCTATCAATTATCAATCTCATTAAAATCTGAATCATCCTCACTTGAGTCATCATCATATCATGGTACAAATTCAAGGGATTGTGTTCCTAAGCTTTTGCCTTGTATAAGAACGGGTGCATATTTATGTATGGTATCAATTTGTTTGTCTCTCCAAAATTCATCATTATGAATGGTGTCCCATTCATATTCATTAGAATCAATATCTGAACTATTCTGCAGCTGTAAAATTGATTCATAAGATTTATGTAAAGTGACATCTTCATGGGATCTATCTGAAATTGATTCTTCTTCATGAATTTGTTGGATTTGTTGTGAAGTTGACTCTTCTGTATTTTTACCATATCCAAGTCCTATTTTATCATTTGGATGTATTGAAATAGGTTAAATTGGCTCAATAATACCTTCTTTTCTTTTTCCTATAGGTCCATTTCCTTCATAGCCCATTCTTTGCATGATGGCATACCCTTTACCATATTGTTCAATAGGTAACTTGATGTGTAGAAGAGATTCAACTTCATCTTTGTATAACCAACTTAAAATGTCCCTATCTTCAGCTTCTTCTTCAGTAGTGTTAGCTTTAATAAACTGTCCATCAAACTTTGTGATTGGCATAGAAGCTTGGGACATAGAGGCTCTTGCGATCTTTTGATTTGAGAGAGTTGGTTGACCATGTGATCTTGGAGAAGGAGGTAAACTAGAAAGACACGTGAATATTCACCTACTCCTTTGTCTTGTAAATGTAGCTTGGTGTCAAGATTCTTTGTCAAGTCTTGCAATTGGGCTTGTAAACTAGGAAGAAGAAGCAATAAAAGCCTCCCTATTGTGTGGCACAAAGACATCTTGAGTTGCTCGAAGATTTGAACAAGTTTGGGTGCTATTGTAATCAGCTTGGATAGTTATTTCTTGTCCATCATATGGAAATTTGAGACATTGATGATATGTTGATGGCACTCCTGCATATCATGGATCCACAGATGACCCAAAAGTATGTTGTATGAAAGATCACGGTCTAGGACCTGACAAAAAGTATTTTTCACAACAGGTCCCACTCTGATAGGTAGCATTATTAGTCCTTTAGAAGCTCTTTCTTCATCATCATATGCCTTGATAGTTATTTTTCTTCGTGGATCAATGGAATTTTCTGATATTCCTAAGGCATGTATTAACTTTAAGGTACAAATATTTAAACCGGCTCCTCCATCTATTAAAACACGTCTGATTCGGTGTTTATGAATCATGACTTCAAGATAAAGTGATGAATTATGTGGATGTGATATGGAGGCATCATCCTTTTCAGAGAATGAAAGACAAGTGGGGGAAGACAAATGTCCCACCATGGCTTGAAATCTATTTACATCTAGATCAGTGTCAACAGTTGTGTTTACAAGAGCTTCTTCTAAAATATTCTTGTGTATAGGAGATATTTTTAGAAGTTCAAGAATGGAGATTTGAGCTGATGTTTTTCTCAATTGATCAACTATATTGTAACTAGTTGGAGGAGGAATAGCCACCTTAGATGAACTTCCTTTTAAGACAACTTTTTCTTGGCCTCTCGTAGTCACATTAACCTGTTGATATTCTTGTTTTTCCTTGATTTTGATAACATTAACCCACTGATCATCTGCATATATGTGGCGAATTATGTTGTCTTCAACATTATTTATACTTTTTGCTTTAGGATCTGATGTTTCCCCTTTTGATAGTTTGGTAAAGGATCTTTGAATGCTTGATGATCATCATTAGCATGATGTCCTTCAATTGTGATAGTGCCATTGTCAATTAAATCTTGTACCATATTTCACAAGGCTTGACAATTATTTGTTCTATGACCTTTACATCAATGATAATTACAATAATACAAGTCATTCCATGATGGTGGTTTGACCCATGGATCATAATCTCTTTGTGGTGGTAAGGTGATAATCTTATTATCAAAAAGTTCCTTGAGAGCAAATTCAAGAGATTGACCCAAAGCAGTAAAATTCTGTCGATTTGAAAAGAACGAAAATCTGGATGGATTTGATGTTTGGGTATTGCCAATATTATCATGATTATCCTTGTTATTTTGATTGGAATTTTGTCCTTGTTGATTGTTGTTTCTTTGTTGATTGGTATTTCCTTGTTGATTGTTTCGTGGAGTACTTGATAGGTTAAAAATGGATGATTTTGTTTGGAGATTGTTTGCATCCACTATACCATCATTAACAACATTTTTATTTATGTTCCAAAACCTTGTTCTATCATTGTTGTTATGGCTAGATGAACTTGGATTATCAAGTTTTATCACTCCCCTTTTGACCAAAGCCCCTTCAATGGTGATTGTGTTTTCAATCAATTTTTCAAAGTTAGGAGGACAATGAAGATTAAGCCTATAACTTAATTCTGGATTTAGACTATTGATGAAGATATCCATCTTTTCCTTTTCAGGAATAGGATGGGAATATTGTACAAACAATTTTCTCCATCTTTGCAAAAATGTAGTGAAAGATTCCCCTACTTTTTCTTTCACTTTACAAAAATCAAGCATGGTGATTTGGTGTTGAATGTTGTAAGAGTATTGTGATATAAACTGATTTATGAGCTCCTCAAAAGTTTTAATGGGAGGGGTGATCTTTGAAAGCCACTCCATAGATTTTGGACACAAACTTCGTGGAAATAATCGCATTAAGTAGGTATCCTCATAAGCGATTTCTAGACTCATATTTCGAAAATCTCTCACATGTTCAATTGGGTCAGTGTTTCCATTGTACCTATCAAATTTAGGGATTTCGCAATGTTTTGGAAATGGGATCATTTGAAGATTCCTATCAAATGGATAAGGACATATGTCTTCCAAAACATACTTCTTTGTTGCACCTCCTTGCATCTCCTTCATTTGTCCTTGTAATTCTTTTATCTGTTGAGTAAGGGCACTAAAGTCATTAGAAGGAGTTTCAAGATTTGCTTTAATTCCTTCTATATCAAAATCAGCAGGTAACTTAGCTCCTTGATTAGCCAATGAAAGGAAATATTTTTCTCTGTTTTGTTCTAAAATCCTTTCTATAAGTGTATGGAATTAAGGATCTTGTTCTGCTTCTTGAAATTTTTCTTCTGTTAAGTCTTCAATATGAAATGGATTTTCTTCTTTCTCACTATTATCCCCCATTTTGTTTATGGAACTTTCTGCTTCGTCTTTTTCTATGTCCTTCTTAGATCTCGTAACAATAGGCATAAGCTTTGTCCTAAGTTTTACTAGTTTTTGATCAAAAGAATGAAATAGTGCAAGTTTTGTTAGATATGAAAGTCTGGATAGAATGAAAATTCTATGACTTGAAAGATTTCTAATCTTTAGCTTGTGCTTTTCCCTAAATGAAAGGATGAAAATATTGTTGGCGGGAATGTAAGCAAAAGATCAAGAAAAGGAGTATTTTGCACTTTATGAATTTTGATCGTAGGTTTGTAAAAAAAATGGAATTGTGGTAAATGCCTAATGTGATTGACTCTCTATTGGAGAAATTGATTTGGACGAGTAGAATATTCAATTGCAGGTTGGGGAATATAAGAAGAACAAATATGTTGACAATGGTTATGCCTTTGAGAAAGGGCTCTTCTTTGAAAGAAAGCTCACGAGTATAATGGTTCTACAACATAATCATCAGAAAAACCTCTAACACAATCATGATATCGATGGAGATAGGTTCTATATTTTAGCAAGACTTTTCGGCTTTGGTACAAGAATCATCTTTTCTTCAATAGTTTCTTGTAACTAAGTGGTTTCTTTGGCTTTTTGACTTGTTTGAGAATGGATTTCTTGACAAATATTGTGGATTTCCAATCTCTTAACATGAGAGTAATCAAAGTAAGCACAAGTTCTGAATGATCTTTACTAAATTAATGTATTGAAAACACATCAAGCAAGTTATGGAATAGTTGTGTTTAAGTCCCTATACTAAACATCAAGTGTATGATCAAAATGTTTTTCAAAAAATGTTTTCACAGGTTTTACACATGATAGATAGATCAAACAAACTCACTCTTAGTACTCAAGTAGGTCATCATAGTAATCAACAGCCCACATCTTAGAACTGCGTCGACTCACACAGTCGTGTCACCCCTAAAAGAGCGCCCGTGTTTTTGTCTTTTCCAGGTGCGTACTCAAAGTGACGAAAGTGGATACTGGATTGCCTAAGAAAATGGTCCTTGGCAGTTATATGGTGAGTATCTTGGGGGTAGATTCTTCCCTCCCCTGCACTGTGATTATTACGATGTTTGGAAACTGACTTCGGTTGGATACTACACTAAGTTCATAATAAGGATTTATGTTCGATGCGGAAAATGATATACTCCCTCGAGAGACCTCCCAACCTTTAGAACAAAGGCTTTGGGGATGGTTATCTTGCACATTACCGGCAAAAGAAGGTTTCCCTAGATTTGCTTTAAATTTTATAGTGGGGTGGAATAGCCTGGCTTTGGCTTGAACCCACTTGAGTCGTTCCTCTTGGGTGAGTACTTTTTCCCACAAGAGCAGGCTCTCTAAAATGTTTTAACAAAACTTGAAATTGCATGAAATGAAATAGATGAGTTTGGAATTTTGATCACCCAGTTAAGGGGAGAGCATAGGCCTATCACCGTTTTAATCAAAGCAAACAAGAGTTCAATTTTAAGCCCAAATAAACAATTTGCTATGCTAGGTGAAGATGTTGCTTCACAAAAACATGAGATTCTTTTTAGCCCAAAACAGAAAATGAAGTGTCTATCCTAGGATTGCTTAATTCTGAATTATGTGACTATCCTAGGATTGCTTCATTCTTTTAAAGTTCTTACTGGCGGTGGTCGCGTTGGATCCAATCAAATTGTATTTAAGTTACAAATTACAAATGTAGGTTTTGAAAAATCTATGCTAAAAATTGTGCTAAAACAGACATCATGGGTGCCATGAAACCACTTATGGGCACTATGAAATCTCTTATGGGCACTATGAAATCTCTGATGGGCGCTAAGAAACTTCTGGTGGGTGCTATGAAACCTCTTATGGGCACTGAGAAACTTCTTATGGGCGCTAAGAAACTTCTGGTGGGCGCTATGAAATCTCTAATGGGCGCTATGAAATCTCTTACGGGCGCTGAGAAACTTTTGATGGGTGCTATAAAATCTCTGATGGGCGTTGTAACAGTGTTAAAGGGCGCTAAACTGGGTGTGATTTGCATTGAAGCGTGTTTATTGCGCTAATACATTGTTTTAGCCGTGACCTGTCAGAAAAACCTGCAAAAAGATGTTAGAATTGGGGGAAGAGCCCCACGGTGGGCGCCAAAAATGTGTGTGGGAAATGTTAGTATCAAAGTTAAACAATATAAACACACCAATGAAACATTAAACTAAAGAAAACTAAATAAAATGAATTCAAAGAAAACAAAAAAAGCTTCTTCAGAACCGTTCCATTGTTCTCTATCTCCAGTGATTCTCTTGAAGTTGCTACTCTCAGATTGTGTAAGCAAAGCTTCTTAAAATGGCGACTTGCATAACGAGTATGCAAAATGATAGTACTTCTCTATCCTATATGCTGGTGAAGTGAAATGTTGATACAGATATGCACAGGGGCTGCAAATTATGCACAGGGGCTGTGGATTATGAATGCTATTGAAACTAAACTATGAGGATGATTGGCCATGATATGCTATGATTCTAAAATCTATGATTGATAAAAGACTATGCTATGGATGCTTGAAATCTATTTGACTATAGTTTTCCTATATGAAAGATTCTATCCTTTTCAGAGACTTGGCAATCCCTTTTATAGCTTTTTGCAGGCAAGAGCCTGGCTGGCAAGGATCAACGGCTGTGAGGTTGTCTAGTCAGTTTGAATGGTGAGAGATGAAGAGGTTGAGAGGAAGATGGAGGATGTTGGGAGGTTGGAGAGAAGAATGGAGGATTGTCTTCAACCCACGGGAACAAGCTTGCACAGGAACAGAGAAATTTATTTTTTTGTTTTGGAAGTTTGTTTCACGGTTGTTGAAGATTATCCAATATTAAATAAATAGATTTATTTAATTTTGTGTGAGTTTGATTTTTGATTTTAGGACTATAGAAGATTCAATTAAATATTTGAGATATTTAATTGCAAATAGGACTTTAGAAGAATTTAATTAAATATTTAGAATATTTAATTGTAAATGGAATTTAGAGGAATTAATTAAATATTTGGAATATTTAATTGTAAATAGAAGAATACTTAATCTTTATTTGAATAAAATATTCAAGCCAAGATCATGTGATAATTAATATAAATAAACCGTAATGTTTATTTAATTAAATAAGAAATGACTAAGAAAGGTGATTAAATAAACTTATTTATTTAATCGAGATGAAAGAATGAACAATATAAATAAATTATTTAAATTTATTTATACGCAGATTGAATTCAGAGATTTAATTAAATATTAACAATATTTAATTAATTACTAGACTATTGTGATGTGACCATTTTTAGATGTATACAGATAGAAGTAATTAGGAAGTCTAATCTAGAATGTTTGAGGTCAATTACTTAGGGCAGAGAGATTTCTCTAGCAACATGTTCATGACATGTATTCCCTACTAGATGCAAGTTTTAGTTTGTGGTTTGAAAAGAGAGTATTCTTGTACTTGTTCTATCATATTCTAGAGTTTTCAATATTTATGTTTGGTGTGTAAAAAATATTGAAGTGACAGAAGGGTCATTGTGTTATTTTGTTAACCAGTTGTTATGAAACTGTGCAGTAGCGGCTTGAAGCATGTGACTTCCAGAGATAGTGTGGGATGTTAAAATAGTTCCAAGTTAAATTTCTTGAAGGAAGTGCACGACATCATATTCTTTTGGAGGAAGTAAATTTGATTTAGGACCTACCCTCTACATTTTACATGCAAATTTGAATATAGGTCCATCCTTTATTCACCTGGTTAATTGTAGATCCTTGGCTAACATGAAATGGTGTAAATTTAATGTGTTGTATATAATCATCATAGTCTAAATCTCACTAGAATGAATGAATATGTGAATTTGTCTGGAAGTAAGAACTTGTGTGAGCAAGTGTAATTTTATTATTATAATGGGAGTTCCATTTTTCAATCATTGTGCACCATAATCAAAAGATCATAAGGTGTGTAGGAGATTTTTTTAAGGAAAATCAAGTCAAGTGTAAGTTGTGTAATCAGCATTGAAGATCCACAAGCTTTATCTTTGTAATTTGATAGGACTGGTATTTTTCTTAATGAGTTGGTGCTCAAATCTTAGTATTGGGGATTTGTGTCTCCAGTAGGTTGGTGACTACAAGTTCACTAGGGGGTTAGTGTCTCTAGTAGGTTGGTTCCTACTTCATGATTGTAACTTATTATTTTTGTGAGTCTTGATTTGGACAGTAGCTCCAAGAAACTCTCTTCACCATGGTTTTCCCATTCTAGGTTTCCAAAAGGGTTTTGTCAGAAACCAATTTTGAAATTGCTCAAACTTTCGATCATTAGGTTGCATTCTTGACCATAGCTTTCATCCTTCATTTTTTTCAGTTGCATACATTAGGCATTAGTTTGTCCCTAGGTTTAATACTTGCATACTTTGGATTAGGTAAATGTTAGTACAATTTGCAACGTCATTGCTTTTGAAACTAGGTTCTCTTGGACTTCATTATCAATCCCCTTTTCAGTCATTGTCCCTTTTGTGATATTTTCCAACTCAATAGTCTAGTTAGGAAAACTCACCAGTCATTTAGATTTTTTCATCTTGTCCTTCTCAACAAAGTCCTTTAGTAACCCAAATCAAAAAAAAAGATTGAGCTTAGAAGTTCTTAAGTATCCTTGTCTTAAATTGCATTATAAGCTTAGGTATCCTTGTCTTAAATTGCATTATAAGCTTCGGCATTACATATTTCATTCTCAAAAATCCAAAAATATTATTCATCCTAGTCATCATTGTGAACTTAGACCTTGCATAGTATCATCCTTGCATTTAGTCGTCATTCTAATTTGAGCAATATCACTTTATGGTGGAAACTAGACTCCAAAAATAGAAACGACAAATGGAAAATTTTGGACAAAACCCACTTCCACTATCAACAACCCCATGTATGACCCAAATTGGACATTTGATGACCCATTTGGCAACGCAAACAATAAAACTCTCACATCCTTATCAAATAGTCCCTTCGAACCTTTCTTATGCAAAGATGACTACGGACAGATACTTGAGGAGAACCTAGAGGTTGCGGCACAAGATCTAGAGGCCTCTCAATTTGTGGAACAAATGGTCCTATACAATAGAGACAAATACTTAGCCATACTCTTAAGCCAAGGAGCTAAGTTACCTCAAGGATTCAACATTAACACGTTAAGACCAACATCTCCCGACCCTACTATCCATAAGGCACATAACATGTCAAACACTGGTCAACCTCCAAACACTATGAGCAATACTTTCTTTGACGCTATGATGACAATGCATGCTACCTCTAGTGTTCCAAACAACTCCAATACAATAAACGCCACATCCATTGGAGGATCACAAGCTACAACAATGCCCATAATATCTACAACATTGTCGCAATTAGTTGGAACCACCTTTGGCTCCTCGGCAATGTGGGAAAGTTATTCAAACCCTCTCTTTACCACGACATTAAATGCCATGAGGGCATCATCAAGTCACAACAATCCCCCCTTGACAGACATATCTACTATCATGAGCACACCTTTGACATACCCACTCATTGTTATTTCACAAAATCCTCTGGGAGGAGGAAAAAGGCGTATCTTTGTCCAAGGACAACAAAAGAACATTAACACGACAACACAATCACATGTAATCACCTCCCAAGGACCAACTATGAACAATCCCCTTGGACAAAACCAATAATTTGGATGTGGTGGCCAAATAACACAATCCATGGCATCATTAGTACATCACAATGTTTAGGGACACCATATTACCCAGGTAATGACACAAATGGTTGGGGGACACATCCCAACCTACTCAACTCAGGTTCATACTCACCAACATACACCCAATCCAATTCTTCAACATCACGAACACACAATTCTGACCACATCGTCCATATCGCAACATTTCATCCCTGAACAATATAATAATATCCACGCACAACAAATGGGGACCTATGATGTACCAAGAAATCCAATGTATGGGACCAAAAATCACCCTGTTATGGATGAATTCCAAACAAGATTGATGGGTCTAGAAAAGAGAATGCAGAACATACAAATATCTAGCAACAAATCAGACATTTCATGATTTAAATGTATACCCATTCGACATGAGCTTATACATGCCTCCATTTCCTCCAGGATATGTGTCACCCAATTTCACAAAATATAGAGGAAAGACAAACCCCATTGAACATGTTCACGAATTTGCAAGCAATTGTATGGATGTCGCTTATGAACAAACGTACCTAATGAGACTCTTTTCTAAAAGTCTCGCAGGTCCTACCCTTGAGTGGTTCTCCACTCAAAAAGATATCCAAATGTGGGATGAGCTAAAGCAAAATTTTATAAAAAATTATGCATACAACATCGACATGGACACCTCTATCATGAGCCTGTGCAATCTCACGCAAGAGGACGCTGGTGAGACATTCATCCCATTTTTTCAAAAATGGAGAAGCCTCGCTAGTCAGTGTCACATTGACATACCCAAAAGGGAAAAAGTAGACATGTTTTTTCAAACACTTTTGAGTCCCCTAAAATATGCATTGCAAGTGCATTGTTGCACAACGTTCACAGACTTAGTCGAAAAAGGGGTCCAAATTGAGAAAGATCTTATCGCAAAGGGAGAATTAAGATATAGTTCTAAAAACACAAATGCCAATCCTCCCGCCGACAGAAATAAATTTTGGGTCAAAAATAAACATGTCACAAATGATGGTGTTGTCGACGCCAAGGTCACAAACACTATGGGTCCTGTACTGGCCTTAAAAGGAGTTCAACAACAAAAAAAACTGACAACCACATTTATACCCCCTACTAATGTTCCCATAAACAACCAGGGTGACCAACACAATCAAGGACAATATCGGCAAATGCGACAATTCCCTAGGGGCCGCACATACACTCCTTTGGGTGAACCCATTGAAGAAGTCCTCGAGAAATGCCTCCAGAATGGATTCATCACACTGCCAGAACCAAAATCATATGACCCAGGACAATTTAAACCAGCATGGTGGGATGATAATGCATTGTGCGATTATCATTGGGAAAAAGGACATAAAACCTCTAATTGTCGACAACTAAAGAACCTAGTACAAGACCTTATCGAAAGTCATATCATTGAAGTAGGGGGATCACAATTCACTTCCAATTCGGATCATACTATTCATAAGAATCTGCTGCAAGACCATGGTTCTCATAATTCCTCCACGTCAGGTCCATGGATAAACAAAAATCAAGCTAACTTCGCTCGAGCCAAGTATGACTATTCTAGTGGACCATTTATAAATAATGTCCGAACTGATGACAAATACATCAATACCATTACAGTCAAGAGAGAACCTCAGTGTAATGCTACTACTCGCAGTGGCAAGGTTACCATAGTTGGTCCACCACCCGCTAGACAACCCAAAATCACAATACCTGGCCCATCTGCTAAACAGTCAAAACCTATCCCACACACAAAGCAGTGGCAACCCAAAAGTCAATTCAACCTTATCGATTAGCTGGGCAAGACTCCTGCACAAATATCTATGCTTTAGTTGCTTCATATCTCTCCCGCACACAAGGATATACTAGATAAAACCCTACTGGAGTTGTCAATCCCCAAGGAAATTGATGTCAATCAGTTTGAGACCATGGTGGGATACCTCACTACGCCTCACCATGTCACCTTCTCAGATCAAGACTATTCATCACCTAAGACCAACCACAATGATGCATTACACATAGAAACTTTTGTCCACAAGCACAAAGCTAGACGGGTTTTAGTAGATGGTGGAGCAGGGTTGAGCATATGCTCCCTCAAATTGGTTAAGGCTCTAGGATTCTCTGATGCATGCATAGACCCGACAAAGAGTATAGTAATCAAAGCATATGATGATGAAGAACACTCTTCATGTGGTGTTATCTCTCTCCCTATCAAAGTGGGACCAGTCATTGTGGACACAACTTTCTAGGTCCTGGATTTGGAACTAACATATAACATCTTGCTCGACCGTCTATGGATTCATGCCTTAAAAGCTGTCTCATCCACATATCACCAATGCCTAAAGTTTCCATTTGACGGCACAGAAATAACCATATATGGAGACCCCAACCCTTTCCAATATTGTACCAACCTAAGGGGTATTTCTGAAAACTGAGTTCCTATTAACCAAGAAGCACCTGGCTCCTCATCATCCAAATACATTGATCCATCCACACTCACATCACCTTCCACATCCACTCCATCCACATCTTATGTCACACCACCACCTTCTACAAACCCTAAGGCTGAATCCACTGTCAAAATCCAGGACCTTGGTTGTGGGGATTTCAAACTACATACAACATAACAACAATACCCAAGCCTCCAAAGGTCTATGGTCAGCCATGTTTCAGAATGGAACCCAAGGAAACTTTCAGGGTCCCACCAAAAATAGGTTTTTATCAAATGGGGAGACATGAGTAACGAGGACCTTGCTGATATCATAGGATGGATCTATAAGGATACTGTCACACTACCCCCATCACCAGTTCAAAAATATGGCAAGGGTTATGACATAATGAAGGCTAAGGGCTACAATGGTACTAGTAGCTTAGGTAAGAATAAAACTGGACGAAGAGAACCCATAGAACCTCTCCCAATTCCAAAGTATCTTGGATTAGGGTTTGGATTGCCCGATAATGATGATCGACTTACCATTGGACTTTCGAGTGAGCGAGTACATGCTTCAGAAAGTGTCGAGACCACTAAGGAAACCCTCACTGAAACTGACTTCCAAGAGTGGGAATTGGGCTCAGAACAATCCTTAAGTGACTGTTGCCTCGATGATTTGTTTATCGAAACAGGGGAACTAACCTCTGAACAAAGATTTTGGAAAACATTTAAAATTGAACAGGCACCAAATAATCAAAGGACCATTACCACTCCCCATGACCTACAAGACCTATCATCTGAATCCCTTCACTCCAATCCATCTGAAGTACTAGACGACACTGACAACAAGGACTTTAAGTCCTTCAACCCTTATTTTTCATACGAATATGAGACTAGTGAAGGGGAGTATTGGATAGAGTCTGATGTCGAGTTGAACGATGACAATCTCATTTATAACATCATTGAATCCATCTGCATGCTTTCTGCATCCTCCCCTCAATTCACCAACATTGATGATGGTATTTCCCTAGTTTATCCTCAGCTAGTCGATTGGGACCAACAAGGCCTGCCAATCCTGGATACATTTCAGAATGATGAGGCAATTGCATAATTTATGGGATTACATGAGGGCATACCCAGGGGTGATCATAAGTCAAGATTCGCTATTGATTTAGATTGCACAACATACTTCGGCAAGACTGCTCCGTCCTCTAGTCACAAAAGTAAAAATAAAAACAAAATAAAAAAATGAAACGTCTCTAGGTGAAAATTGAAAGGCACCTTTTGACAAAAAAAAAAGTAAAAACAAAGGACGTATCTGCAGGTGAAAACCTCTTTGAGGTGCCCAAAGATGGAGGACTGGACTTTCTGCCTGTACAACAAGAGAAATTAGTTATGCTTATTGAAGACACTATAGAAGACAATATAGCCACTGCAGAAGATCCTAAAATAGTCTTCTTTGATGCATCATTGACTAAAGAAAAGAGACTAGAATTTAATAAATTCTTTGCAGAATGTAAAATCAACTTCGCATGGTCCTATGCTGAAATGCCAGGATTAGACCCAAAACTGGTTCTACACCATCTGCCACTATTACCAAATTCCAAACCAGTTAAGTAAAAGTTACGCAAAATGCACCCCCAAGTTGCTCTATTGGTCAAGGCAGAGTTGAAGAAGCTTTTGGATGCTAGATTCATACGGTCTATCGATTACGCTAAATGGATATCTAACTTGGTACTCGTTACATAGCCAAATAGAATGATCCGAGTCTGCACAGATTTCAGAGACCTAAATAAAGCATGCTCAAAAGATGACTTTCCTTTACCCAACATTGACATCATAGTTGACCTCACTGTAGGATATGAGATGCTCTCCCTCATGGATGGTTTCTTTGACTATAATCAGATTCATATTTCCCTCGAAGACCAGTACAAAATGGAATTTACTTGCCCATGGGGTACATACTGTTGGAATGTCATGTCATTCGGGCTCCAAAATGCAGGCACCACATATCAAAGGGCTATGACCACAATCTTCCATGACATGATGCATAAGATAATGGAAGATTATGTAGATGACTTACTGGCTAAATCAGTAACCAAGAAAGATCATCTCAAGGTTTTAGACATAATTTTCAAAAGACTGGAAGAATACAAAGTTCGGCTAAATCCTAAGAAATGCATCTTCGGTGTCACACTAGGTAAATTATTGGGATACATAGTTTCTCAAAGAGGCATTGAGGTTGATCCAGCAAAAGTCAAATCCATCATAGACATGCCTCCGCCCATGGGAATCAGTGAGCTCAGAACTCTACAAGGCAGGTTATAATCCATTTGGCGTTTCATAGCCCAATTGGCTAACAAATGTCACCCATTCCAATATCTGTTGCACAAGGGTATTCCCTTTGCGTGGATAGATAAATGTCAAGAAGCCTTCCAGAAAATCAAAGATTACCTACTGTCAATGCCAATCCTCATGCCTCCCATTCATGGAAATCCATTGATTATATACATCTCGGTAACTAATTCAGCACTGGGGGCATTATTCGCGCAAAATGACCACGAAGAAAAAGAAAGAGCCATATACTACATCAGTCAGACATTGGTCGAGTATGAACTAAACTATACATCAATTGAACAAGCTTGTCTAGCCATGGTCTTTGCAGCTCAGAAGCTAAGACATTACATGTTAAGCCATCAAACACAACTGGTAGCAAAGATTGACCCACTCAAATATCTGTTAAGCCGGGCAGCACTAACAAGACGTCTAGCAAAATGGGTCATGATTCTAAGTGAATATGACATTCGATATGTTGAAAGGAAGGCCATAAAAGGACAAGTCATAGCAGATCAGTTGGCAGATGCACCTCTACAAAGTGATCACCCATTAGTGGCAGATTTTCCATATGAGTCGATATTCCACATGGAACCTAAGACACCTTGGTGACTCTACTTCGACAAATCACACACAAATCACAGCTCGGGGGCAGGAATCATGTTCATCACCCCTCATGGAGACTCCATCCCTAAGTCTTTTCGCATTTCCTTTCCATGCACAAATAATGTGGTAGAATATGAGGCACTAGTTATAGGACTAAGAATGGCCATAAAATGGAAAATCAAAGCATTACATGTCTATGGGGATTCTCAACTCGTCATCAACCAAGTTAACGATGATTATGACACAAAAGATGACAAGTTCATGCCCTACAAGTGGATGGTGAACAACTTCCAGACATTTTCATATGATAACTTTTGAACAAGTGCCCAGAACACAGAACAAGGTAGCGGATGCAATGGCTACAATAGGCTCTCTCCTTGGCATTCCAAGCAATATGCTTCAGTTGGAATTCCTAATCGAATAGTTGCTAGTCCCTGCCTATGATATCCCAGAGTCAGAAATGTTCTACGAACTTGTTGTTCCTAATTCTCCCTAGTATCAGGATATCTATGATTACCTTAAATCCCAAACCCTTCCACCTAAGCTGTCCAATAACCAAAGGAAGTCCATCCAAAAATCCACAAGGTATGCCATCATCAGTGACACCCTTTATCATTGTAGCTTTGACAATACCCTCCTTAGATGTCTTGACACTAACAAAGCATGTACAACCTTACGCGAAGTACATGACGGTATATGCAAATCTCATTCTAGTGGTCCTACTCTAGCCAAGAAAGTAATGAGACTTGGGTACTATTGGCCAATAGTTGAAAAGGATGCAATAGAATATGTCAGGATTTTTTGCAAATGCTAGATTCATAGTGATTTGATCCATGCTCCAACCCAGAACTTCATTTGATCACCTCTCCTTGGCCCTTCGCTCAATGGGGACTAGACCTTGTGGGAAAGATTCATCCAACCTCATCCAATGGCCACAAATTCATCATCACCGCCACTGAGTATTTTACAAAGTGGATTGAAGCCATCCCGCTAACATACATAACTAGCAAACAAATATCCAAGTTCATCCTTAACTACATCATTTGTTGGTATGGCCTTCCATAATCCATCATCACTGACAATAGACATCCATTTAAAAACCAAGATGTTCATGAGTTATGTGAGCGATTTCATATCCAACATCATTTTTCATGTCCATATTACCCTCAAGGAAACAGTCAAGCGGAGGCGTCAAATAAAACCATTGTTAAAATCCTCAAAAAGACTATCAATGACGTTGTTCGTGACTGGCATATCCAACTCAACCCCGCTCTGTGAGCTTACCACACTAGCATTTGTACGCCTACAGTAGCTACTCCATTTTCCCTAGTTTTTGGAGCTGAGGCCATCTTTCCCATTGAGGTTGAAATCCCTTCTTTATGAGTCTCCCTGAAGGGTCTAACAGATGACAAAGAATATAGACAATCACACCTACACGAGCTAGAAATGTTAGAAGAAAGAAGGAAAAATTCTCTGAACCATCTCCAAGCATATCAGAACCATCTTTGTCGCAGTTACAACAAGGTTATGGTTAGGAAATTTGACATTGGCAACTTAGTCCTCATGCAAAACCCTAAGAACCAAGCGGATAGAGAAAAACTAAGAAAGTTTGAACCAAACTGGTTGGGTCCTTACATAATAGTGTCTTCTTTTGGTTCCAGAGCCTATCAGCTGGCAACTCTAGATGGGGAAAATTTGATAGAGCCCATCAATAGTTTACATCTCTGAAAGTTCTACGCATAGCATCAGGGGATCGAGCTGAAAACCGTAAAATACAAAAATATATATATAAGAAAAATAATTCGTCCAATAGTGAAAACCTAGTAAACAGGCACTTTGGATAAGTACCATGGTGAAAACCTAGAAAACAGGTGCCATGCGTAATCAATCATTGCTCCGCCATCTGCTATCACTTTGTCTACCTTGGCCTAGGATGAAAGACACCCCCTGCCATTATCACGCAAATCACCACCACATCGTTACCCTTCCTTTCGTGGTTGATAATGGTTGGCATCAAGTCCTCTATACTGTCTATCTGGTACCCTAGGCACATCCCTTCCATATCCCTTAAAATTGGCTAAGTCTTGGACCTGACTGGGGGAAAAAAAATTATCATGTAACTGTAGTGGATGACACATATGGTTTTGGCAATTGGCAAAAAGTCCTGAAAAAAGACAAAAAACATCATAAAATGTCCTGAAGAAAGACCAAAAACATCAAAAAAGGTCCTAAAAAAAGATAAAAAATATTATAAAAAGTCCTAAAAAAAGAAAAAAAACATCATAAAATGTCCTGAAGAAAGACCAAAAACATCACAAAATATCCTAAAGAAAGAAAAAAACATCACAAAATGTCCTGAAGAAAGACAAAAACATCGCAAAATGTCCTAAAAAAAGATAAAAACATCACAAAATGTCTTAAAAAAAAAGACAAAAACATCACAAAATGCCTGAAGAAAGACCTAAAAATTTGAAAAACGTCTGGAAGAAATCACAACAAATGTCAAGCTGTCTCGAAAATAGGGAACACAAAATCATCTCTTGTCAAAATTTTGTCATGTCAATTAATCAATCTTTGTCATTTGTTTGAACTACGTTGTCTTTGCGCATTTGCTACGTAGGCAAGACTCATACTTGAGTCCCCGAGACATTAGGTCAGTCCTTTTAGGTTGGTCCAAATAAAATCATGACTTAAACTTTGGTCAATAAGACAAAGTCATTGGTCGTGTCGAACTACGAGGTCTCTGAGTGCATGACGTAGGCAAGGCCATCTATCGATGAGCCCTGGAGGCCGCACTAGGTTAGTCCATTAGGGTTTACGGTTTCACACTAGCACACACGTCAAAAATTCTTTAGGGCAAAGTGAATCATCCCCAAGGAGATAAAATACTAGAACAAATTATGGCAATTATTTATTTCAATATGACAATCTCATCAGCATGTCAATCTTATCATCATGACAATATTGACGTATAGTCAAATAGAGGTCAAACTCGATCAAAACAAGTCAAATCATCATTTATTGTCAAACTGTCGATTCTTGGTTAGCCTTCAGATGTGTCCTTCTGAAAGATAACCTTGGTCATTCATGCCTTATGATGTGTCCTTCCTAGGCATCGTCACTGTCATTTGGCATTTTGAGGGATTCTTTTGACATCTAAGGATCACTCCTCTTAACATTAGTATTCTTCAGATTTGTCCTTCTAAAGAACATATTATGTCATTTATGCCTTAGGATGTGTCCTTCCTAGACATTGTCATCATTTTCAGGAGACCCCTTTTGACTTTTAGGGATCAAACCCTCTCGACAACAACATTATTCAGGATGTGTCCTTCCTAAATTCGGCAATTCTCCACATTTGTCATCTGGGTATCATCAAAACTTTGACAATCTGGCATCTAGACATCATCAAACCTGACATCTTGACATTAGCCAAAGGGATATCCAGAAGCACTTGGCAAACACTTGGCACTTGTCTTTTGTCTTTTCATCATGATATTAGTTTTTCAGCGAGATCCCAATAACAAGATTTAGAGAAGCAGCGATGTATCATGACGATTGACACACATGACTACTAGTTTCTTAGCGAGGTCTTGATTCTGGGATTTAGAAAAACAACAACGTATCATGATAATAGCCTTATTTTTGTATTTTGGCAATCATGTTGTTAGTTTCTCAAGGATGTCCTAGAAACAGGATTTAGAGAAGCAACGACGTTTCATGGATTGTCCTTATCTTTTCCTGTTTGCGGTTGATTATGACAAAAGACTGGGGCAATTATGCTCTAGTTTGAGTCATGATCATCCTTGTTTGTGATGGCATGTCTTAGGTGATGGTATGACCTTGCACACCTTGATCTATGTCATATCATGGTGTTTGTTGGCCATCACAACAGTCTACCCAATGATGATTAAGAGCAATAAAATATTAAAGTCCTATGATAAAGTTTTGAACGATTTGGTCTAGGAACTAACATGCATCTCATTCGATGTAGTTATCTTCTCTTTCCAATCTGGTCATCTTCTCTCATCCATCTCATGATAATATCCTATGACATACAAAAACATAAGTGCATACATGATCATATAAACATTGCAATAGGCCCATACATACATCATCAATAGCATTAAATCATATACATATCATTGCACATTGTATTAACATAATCATAAATATTGCATTAACATAATCATCAACATTACATCCACTACATAAATACATTATGCATATTATTATCATCATCCTCACATTTAAATAAGCATGACATCATCACTGCATCATAAATAAGTAAGCATCATAGGACATACATTATACATCATAAACCAACATTGTACATCACATATATCATAATGCATAAATCAAAGAACATCACATAACACACATATAGGCCGCATCAAAACTGCATCATCATATACTATCATCTCAAAATGTACAATGTCACAAGATAAAGTCAAGAGATATCCCAAAAATGGAGCTCGTAGGCTCAATAATATATGCATGAATGTGTCATAATAACAAAAATTTCCCTAGGGTAGACTCTCATCATCCCCTCATGGCGAAGAGTGTTTCGGTGGAAGCCCTGTAACTGGCACTGAAGAGAGGGGTGGACCTGTAGGAACCTCTATCTGTGCACCCAGTAGAACTGACACTGGTGGCATATGTGACGTCACTACGGCCTGACTCTGAGAAGTAGACAGATCTATCATTGGTGGTTGCCCCTGTCCTGACCTCTACACTGACCCAGTGGACCCGTGACTATGGCTCAAGTGGTGACTCGAGGTATTCCTGCGTGAATGGTGGGACCTATGCCTTGGTGTGTGCCCTGAGGAGGTAGACCCTCCTACACTGGTGTGACTTTGACTGCCACTAGCACTCCCTGATCGGTGACCACTGCCCATCCTTGTCTGTGACCGTGACAATGTAGGATCTTGTCACTCAGGAGGTACCTCCTGCTCATATAAGTTCATGTAATGTCCCAGCCTCGTACTCACCCTCACCAACTCACGAGCAATATCCCCTGTAGACCCTGTGCATAATTCTACAAACTCAACACACCACCGAGCTGACTCCTGCTGGCGGATCACTGCCTGATCCCGCTCCACCTGAGCTACTTCTAGCTCTGACTTCAATGATCAGATCTGTGTAGTGCTCTCATCTAATCTCCTCTAAAGATCTGTTATTCTCTGGTCAGTTGTGGCATCATGGGGTAGAACTAAGCTAGAGGGTATCTCCTCGTCTCCCTCCACCATCTGCCATCTGAGTAGTCTCTCTGCCTCATCCATGGCATCCTCCTCCTCATCATCCTCTTTATCCTCCTGACTGACCTCCTCCTCTGCCACATCCTCCTACCTTGACCTATCCACCTCTGCCACATCCTCCTCCTGTCTCCCCTCCACCACATCCTCCTCTTATCTCCCCTCTACCACATCCTCCTGTCTCTCCACCCTCGCCTCCTCCTCCCATCTCTCATCACCCTCTCCCTCCTGTCTGGGTTGTGCCCCCTCTCTCTCCCCCTCCTCAGCCACCTCGGGAATAGTATCTAATGCTACTCTCGCCACATGCTGTCGTACCCTCTAGCCTTGTCTCTGACCATCTCTCCTCTATCTTCAGCCATCTCCTCCATCATCTTCATCATCCCCATCATCTCCACCCCTGCCTCCATCCTGACCTCTCCCCCTACCTCTATCCCTGCCTCCATCCCTACCCTGGCCTCTACCCCTCTCACCACCTCTGCCTCCCCACCTAGCCCTCAGCACACGAGGTATCACTGACCCATCTAGATCTGTCAAGGGCACTGGTCTATGAGCCTGCCACCATAGATCATAATCTGCTGTAGTCCCAGGATCTACATCCCACCTCTCCATCCCCAGGGTTGGGCTCGTAGCCCATCAATGTGCTACTCTGCGAAGGCCACTGGAATGGTTGGCCCCCAAGCATGCTCTCTGGAAGACCGTGCGTACTCGGCTGTCCCCATAGGTACACCTTGCTGCTCTCTAAACTTCCTAAGGACACACTACGACAGGTACATCTCAATAATCAATGAGCTGCACTATCCTTCCAATCAAATATCGGTACTATCTGCATAGGCTCAAATGATCTACCTCGTCATCCCACTGCTCTCAGTCTTGGTATGGTCGCTAGATAAAGGACACCATCATGTCAATCATGTGCTGCCACCAACCTGTCTCGCCCATCTAGGTCTACTATAAAGCACCTACATAATAAAAAGAATAGGGCATCCCCTCAGTCAGCTGTGGTCTCTGAATGGGAGGAAGAAAGATGGCTATGTGCTCCCAAGCCCAAATCATCATCATTGTCGTCCTGCAGGAGATACTCTCTGCCCTCCAGTAAGCAACCTCGTGCAGTTGATGGTATAGTGTCCCCAGTAAACATGGCCCCCAGGCATACACTATCCTATCACGTCTCATACCAACCAAGACGTCTCCCCAGCCAAGAGGGAATCCATGTCCCCAATGGTTAGAAATCAAAATACCTCCAATCAATGTTGCTAAGAATGCATCAAAATGAGCGTAATGCTCAGCCATAAACTCACACCAAATCTCATATCCATGGATGCCGAGTCCTGCACCCTCATCCTAATAATATGCTCTAAAGGTCTGCTCACCATGGTGAGGGTCATAGACAATCCGCTCTCCTCATATCAGCACTCGTAAGATGAGGTAGACATCCTCAAGCGTGATGGGCGCCTCACCTATCGACAAATGGAAAGAGCATGTCTCTGAATGCCACTACTCGCACAGCGCAATCAGTAGTCCCCTATTAGCCCGAATGGTGGGCATATAGGCAACATAGTACAAACCTAGCTGCATCAATCATCACCACTCTTGCGAGATCAACTGGTCAGCAAATCTGAAGGTCGTCGGTCTACTCTCTCGTGTGTATATCGGGGCAAGTTGCCTCTACGCAAAGTCAAACAATGTGTCATGACCCTTTGTACAAACTATCAGTATTATAAAAATAATTTAAGGTTTCAAAAACATCAAAATTAGTCCTAGTCAAAGTCAAAGTCAATTGCGTCGCGGTGACTACAAATGCATCGCAAAACTTTGAATGCATCGTTTCGTAGTTCAAATGCGTCGCAATATTACAAATGCGTCATTTGGCTTTTCAAATGCATCATATACTAGTGTTTGTGTCACGAAAATTGGCACATGTGTCATCTCATACAAATGTGTCACTTTAACAATCAATTGTGTCGCAATATATCAAATGTGGCATTACAATCTTCAAATGCGACTCAAATAGGCAAATGCATCACAATTTTTGACAAATGTGACGAAAAACACTGGTCCTTCCTAATTGACCATTGTAGTTGCGTCGTGACGCATCGAACGCATCGAACATGAAAGTGAATGCGTCTTACATGAACGCATATGCATCGCGGTACATTTGTTCTTTTCCCTATAAACCTAATTTTGGCATGCAAAATAAAAAAATTACAAAGAAAGGTGGTGGTACATACCGCTGGCTCTGAGCCCTCTGGCCGCCTGAAAGTCCGCACGAGCTCCCCGCGATACTCTGTCACTAGAATCACCATCCTCGCTGCTGGGATTTTTTGCTCTGAGCTCTCAAAATTTACAAGGTGAATAGTGAAAGTGAATTGACTTTTACCCATTTTTCAACCTATTTATAAAGTCCAAATGGCATTTGTCAACCAGGTTATTATTGGAAGCTCATTTGACCTAGTTTGACCACCCTGTTGATTGCCTTAAACATGCCAGAATCCAAAACCGACTGTGCCATCATTTTTCTAGTCATCAAGTTGACTTATCGGGACCCTTTCCAAATTTTTCTGCCGCCGACCCAAAATTTGAAAATTTTCTCGAGGGGGCAGTGATACTCCATACCTTCACTGGGGCATGACTTTGCTGTATTTTCTTTGTCACAATGCGACATGCTACATTATGACAAAGAGGGGAAAAATGTAGACACATAAAAATGACCTAGGCCTGCAAGCTTCATTTTTACCACTTTCATCCTCGCATGATTACAACATTTAATTATGTCCTTCGTCCACATTCGACTATTGATTAAATAATTCGTAATTATTTAATTAATTCATGTCTATGATATTCTTCATGATTATTAAATAAATAATTTTTTATTTATTTATTAAAAACGTCATTAATTGTCTAAGTCTTCCCTTAATTAAATAAATTACTTAATTTATTTAATTACCCTCCTTCATTTATTCTTCCTAATTATTAAATAAATGAATTTCATTTATTTATTTAATGTGTCACTAATTGTCATAATTAAATAAATTCATTAATTTATTTAATCTTATCTGCTAAATTAAATAATTATCTTTAATTATTTAATTGCCAAATTAATATTCCTCTCATTTTAAATAAATCAATTATTTAAAATGTCATCACATTCTTAACTATTAGTTCATTTTAGTAAATAATCTAAAAAATCGATTATTTATTATCTCACAAAATCCATATTTTGAATTAATTTAATTAAAAATGGTAACTAATCTTCTAAAAATCAAGTAATCGGCCAGATTCTTGATTTTCCAAATCTGATCTTCAGTTCAACTCTTATCTTCTTGATTTTTTGAATCTCACAAATCAGGCAGTCTTTATCCTCTTGATTTTTGAAATTAATTATCTAATTTATTCTCCACCGCCGATTTGATCTTCTTGGATGAAATCTTGACTGCTCACTTAAGGATTTTTCCCTAACCCTGATTAGGGATTGTCAAATTTAATCTCGACCTCTGATTTTAGGCTTTTGTCAACAGTCAATCTCGTTCGTCCATTCAAAATGGCATTTTCTATAAAATGCCATTTTCCTCTCATTTTTGGATTACGCACTGACATACTTAGATTTTTTTCATAGCAATTACAACATTTCTTCTCATATTTTGTTAAGTTCTAGTCATATTGTCATAGGTTTAGTCATTCTAGAAGAAAATCCTTCAAAGCTTGTGTAGGTCTTCGTCAAGGATTGCTCGCACGTAGAATCTAAGGGTAACACAAATCAGCAAGTTAGAAGGTACTATCAAGGTGAATCATGGAAACTCCTACGAACGACATGTATAATTGTTCTTATTTTTATTTTTCATTGTGCTTGGTAGGTATTTGGGTTTATTTTATATGCTTTATTGATTGATAACTTACCTAAATTTAACCCTTATTTACAGAAACCTATGAAGAAGATGTGGAAATGAAGTCTAGAATTGAAGTTGATGTAGAAGTAGATCTTGTGGAAGAACTACTATGTGTTGTTAAGGAAATAAAAAAGATAAAGAAAAGAGTTGTGGAAGAAGTGAAATCTAAATACAAGTTATCTCAAAATCTTGAGGTAGAGAAAATGATCATTGATCAAAAGATTTGAGTAGAAGAGTTAAAAAGGATTAAAGCAATGCTAACATAAAGATTGCTATCAAGAGACAAGGATTGTGAAAAACTTGAAGCAGAGATTGTATCACTAAGGAAAGATCTTGAAAAGGTAAGTCATCAGTTGACGTCAAAATTTGGGAAGAGCACTGAGATCTTGGAACATATAATATAAATTTGGAGATCACCACATATCAAAACTAGTATCAATTTTACTGATGAATAAGGTGACCAAACATCCTGTAAAGTCTGTTGTTAAGAATCTAGAAAGGAATGAATCTAAAATTTTAAAGTTTGAGAAAGTTGTAGCAACAAATGAAAGAAAGGTGAACAAGTGAATGATGGATTCATTCAAGTACACAAACATAATAGAATATTTGAAATACAAGCTTCAAGAGGAGAAGGCTACAATACATTGTTCTATCATTCTTTTTCTGGTTACTATTTTAATTTCAATCATTATGGTCATAAGGCTATGAATTATAGAAAAGATTTAGCAAGAAGAAATGAATTTGTACCTTTGTATAATTTCAATATCATTTGTCACAAATGTAACAAGTATGGGCACATTGCTAGAAATTGTATAAGCAATTTTGTGAATTCTCCTACACCAGATACAAAAGGAGATAAGTTCTCAAACTTCTCTACATGCACAAAAGGAGAACCTATGGATTATTGATAGCAAATTCTTAAGTCACATGATTGGGGACAAGAGCAATTTCATGCACTCCAAGAATTTTGATGGAGGATATGTTTTTTTTTAATTCAAGTGGTAAACGCTTTTGACCAGAGTTATGAACCGGATACGACCATTCAACAATACCACCCCAATGAGGTTTGAACCTTGGTGGAAAGAACAATAATGCCACCTATAAACCATCACACCATGCCAATATCGACTTTGATGGAGGATATGTAACTCTTGGTAAAAATTTTGTTTTGATTAGGGGTAAAAAATGGGTTTTGAAGGGGCTTGGAACCCTTTACAAAGGAAGATAGTTGAAACTCAAGATAACAATAGTAAGCATGAATCATCCCAAAAACAACAAGCTACTAAAATAGATAACTCACATACCACCAGCAAACCAACAACAACCACTACCAGATAATCAAGACATCATAGGCTACAAAAGACACATAAGCATGGACCCAAAGCCTAGATACAACCTAGTTTTATCCAAGGCCAAAAACCCCACCCAAGTTTTGACTGTAAAAAACTACCTGAAATAATCAGGCAACAAATGAACACAGCAGTAGCCAACCATTTGCTCAAAAACAGTAGACCATAACCCAACCAAAGAAAAGGAAATAGAGGACACCCCTGAGCCAAGAAAGATAATCTGCAAAATGATGTAAGACACCCTCAGTCCCCTAATCAAGGACAACATTAACCACCTGATTTTTCCCGAGATCATAAACCCATGTAATATCAAGCACCCCCCTCAATGGGAGCATTTTTATCCATCGCTAAAAAACTACAATAAATCATCTTCCCTACAGCACAGACTCGCCTGGTATAAGAAACCAACTCCAACTTCACCTCAAAAGGAGTGAGATCCCCTCTATTAGACACAGCAACTCCACCCAAGTTTTGACTGTAAAAAACTACCTGAAATAATCAGGCAACAAATGAACACAGCAGTAGCCAACCATTTGCTCAAAAACAGTAGACCATAACCCAACCAAAGAAAAGGAAATAGAGGACACCCCTGAGCCAAGAAAGATAATCTGCAAAATGATGTAAGACACCCTCAGTCCCCTAATCAAGGACAACATTAACCACCTGATTTTTCTCGAGATCAGAAACCCATGTAATATCAAGCACCCCCCTCAATGGGAGCATTTTTATCCATCGCTAAAAAACTACAATAAATCATCTTCCCTACAGCACAGACTCACCTGGTATAAGAAACCAACTCCAACTTCACCTCAAAAGGAGTGAGATCCCCTCTATTGGAGAGGAGGAAATGATCAACAAGACCACCACAACTAGACATCACTAGCACCCTCAACCTCCACCTCCATAGGAGAAATTCCTACCTCAATAAAAATAGTTGTTGAGGGGGAACCACCTCAATAGGACCAAAGGATAAATCCAACATAGTAGCCAAGCAAGGAACCGTAGCCTCCTTTGGAAAACCCTGCACCAAGAACAAAACCATATGGGATCTAGGATTAAACCATGAAAACCACCCAGCAAAGAGCATCAGGCCACAACTAATCTAAAAGGATTCCAAAGCAATAGAACCCAACAACCAACAATTCAACAGCAAAAAAGACCCCAAAACAAACACCGCAGCTAGGTAAAACCTTTAACAACAACCTCAGGCCTAAAAAAACTAGCTCCATCATCACCTCAAACAAAATGAGAATAGAGATCCCAACTAACAAAGGAATAACAAAAGCACCCATAACCAAAAACACCAACTGGGAGAACAAAATCCCAACCAAAAGAGCCCCACCAAAAAAGAGGGAAATGAACATAACCATCAGCTCCATAATAAAAATAATGGCATCCACAAAATGATAGGGTAGAGACAGCCTATCCCAAGCCAACAACAAAGCCAAACTGACACCCAACAACCCTAGAAAAAAGGGGTACAAAGACACACAAGCTAGCAGAGAGAACGAGGCAAAGGACAACACTAATGAAGCAAGAAGTAGAACAAGCCAACAATAGGAGCCCCCAAGCCTCCCTATTACACCGAATAGGGACAAAGAAAAGCCCAGTCAACAACCAAACTCCCTTTAAGCAACCAACACACTCCCACAACCCCTGCAAGGAGGGCAGCCAAAAAACAACAAAGAGCCACCAAAAAAGCATCAGGCATAATCAAAGGAAGAGCAAGGAAAATCAAGAAACAGAAAGATCCAACAATAAGAAAACCCAAGCCCTCCAACTACATCAAGTCAAAGCAACAATAAGCTCAAACTACAACCAGCCATCCTCAGAAATACCAACGCACACCCTCAGCCAGGAATGCAGCCAGAAGAAAAGGAAGAGGGGCTCCCACAACAACCCCATAGCGCCAACCCAAAGAAAACAACAAAGGAAGAAAACCCAACTTCCACCTAGGTCAGAAACCACAACACTATCAATGTCCACAACACAGACAATGAAAGCATCACCAGTAACACACAAAAATCCATCTCTCACCCTCAACACAACTCCCACAGCACAGGAAGGAGGCAAGGATAGGATTTTCTAGCCCAACCGAAGCCCACAAACCACTGAAGCCCCACCAAAAAGCAAGTGAGCCTCCCAACAAGTCACAACGCCTTCATCATCTTCATCATCAAATCCACCATCCTCCTCAGAGTTCAAAAAACCCCTGTTGTTGTCACTGCTTTCCATTTTCAATTTTGGTAACAAAATTATTTTTGATTAGTTGAAAAATAGGTTTTGAATGGACCCAAAACCATCAGGTTTTGAAGGGACCCAAAACCCAAACTAAGATGACCAAGCTACCCAAAGAGAAGAGTCAATAACACTCAAAAACACAACAAAGACACAACCAACCAGCAACCAGAAAGCTTCCCAACAAAGTACCAAGATTTTACATGGATCTTGAACCCTTTGGTTTTGACAGGACCAACAACCCACTACAACAAGGTTCTGGCAAGGACCTTAAACCCATGAACACAACCTACAGCCACCATTCCAACTGGCTACTCAAACTAAGATAGGAACAACAATGGTAGCTAGAGCACCCTACAATGACAAACAGAACTCCTAGACTCCCTACCTCAATAAGAGAACAACTAGGAAACCTAGAGAAAGAAATCACTACATAGCACCAGGAAGCATCCAACATCTTGTGACACCATCCAACTTGCTCAGCCAACTCAAACTCCACCTCAATATGAATGAGGTCCCCTCTATGAGAGAGGATAAAATAAAAACCCTTCCCACTGAAGCCACTGCACTCCACCTCATACAAGCTCCACCTCAATAAAAGCTCAAAAGAGAGGAAATATTTTTTTCCACATCAACAGGAACTAGCTCCACCTCCATAGGAGCAGGCTCCTCCTCAATAGGAGTGGTCTCCACCTCAAAAGAAGACATAACCTATAAAACATGGAAAAAATAGTGGCAGTCCAAAGGATAGACAAAACATCCCTAGACACCACAAGCTTCAGATGCACAACATAAGAAGAAAGAAACAACCGAGCCTGTAGCAAAAAGAACACCTCCAACTAAGCCATAAGAGTAAACATTAGGAATAACTCAACCAACAACCCTGAGACAACCCTCAATAGTAGAGGTTTCAGAAACCAACAGGGGCACAGAAAAAACCCATCCAAGAAGGCCAAGCCCAAAGCACAAACCACTAAGTAGCCAACAAGCTTCATACAGCTAAAGAAAGGCTTTAGAATGGAAGCACAAAATCCTTAAACAAGGCACATAAATCTGCAAGAAGACCGCAGATCCCTCCCCCATGAGGGAAGCCTAGCTTCATGAGCCACCAAGAAGACCGCGGCAAGGCACCACACACTGATAGAAGGGCCAAAAGGGATCTAACAACCATAGAAGAGGAGACCTGCAAGAAAAGTGGGGTCCCTGCACACCACCAGAGGCATCCAATAGGTCACCAAAGACCCCCCATCAAAGATCAGCATCCAACATCCCCAAAATACTACCACAAACTAGACAGCTCCAGAAAGTAGAGACAACAAAACTAGAAGATTCCACCACCAAATGCTAAATCCAAAGAAACGGACTCCAAAATTCCATAGCACCGATCACGGAAGACACTTTGTCCACAACAAGTAGACACAGCCAAGCAAAGAGGTCCAAAAGAGACCCCAAGACCTCCCCAGGCACCACCACAAGATTTCTCAGCATCAAAAGGTGAGGAGGATCCCATGAAAAAATAGCATCATCGTCATCTTCGTCAGCTTCTCCATCTCCATCATCTGTAGAGTTTGAAACTCCACCCCCACTCCTCTTCCCGCCCAGCACTCCCACTCGCTTCTCCATCTCTTGGTAACAATTTTGTTGATAAGATTATAGGTAAGGGTATTTTGAGTCTTGATGGCAGAAAAACAAAAACTCATGATTTTTTGTTTGTAGAAGGATTAAAGCACAATTTTCTAAATGTAAGTCAAATATGCGATAGAGACTAAAAACTCTCATTCAATGCTAAAGGTTGTGAAATCAAAAAGACTGATACCGAAGAGTTGGTTGTGGAAGGAAGCAGACCGATAGTTATTTTGCAATACAAAGAGAAGAGAGTTAACTTTGGCATTGAATATTAGGACACATCAACTTTGGTGATCTTGTAAGGATCAATTCAAAAGAAATGGTAAGGGACATGCCAAAGAATAAGAAGCCTCAATCTACTAGTTGTAAACCATGTCATGAAAGAAAAAAAAACAAGAAGCATATTTTCTATTGAGGAATATTCTACAACAAATCCATTGGATTTGATTCATACTAATATATACATACCAATGAGGGAAAAGAGCTTATGAGGTGACAAGTATTTTATGATGCTTATTGATGATTACTCTAGAATGACTTGGATTACTTTTCTAAAAGAAAAATCAGAAGCTTTTGAGAAGTTTAAAGCATTTAAGGCTATGATTGAGAATGAAATCAGAAGAACAATCAAGTTTTTGAGATTAGATAAAGGTGGTGAATTCACTTCTGACTGGTATGATAATTTTGTGAGTTGCAAGGGATATGGAGATAGTTTTTTTCTCCTAGAACTTTACAGTAGAATGGAGTTACTAAGAGGAAGAATTAGACTGTATAGGAGATGACCATAACAATGTTAAGTCAAGCTAAGTTGTCAAACATATGCTAGAAGGAAGAAATTAAAACTATGATGTATATTTTGAACAAAGCTCAAATCAAACTAAGGACTGCTAAAACACCATATGAACTACGAAGAGGAAGACCAGCTTCAATTAGACATCTCAAAATATTTTCAAGCAAGTGCTACATCAAATGGGATAAAGAACGTTTGGGTAAGTTTGATTCTAGATCTAAGGAAAGTATTTTCTTGGTTATTCTATGATAAGCAAGGCATATAGATGTTATAATAAAATATTGAAAAGGATTGTTCAAAGTGTCAATATAAGTATTGATGAAACAATACAATCTACTAAAATTCTGAAAGAGAAGGATAATGAAGATCCAATCTGTAGTAGTGATGAAGACTCGGAAGTTGATTTTGAGAATGCAACTATAAAGACTTCGGCTAGGTATGTTCAAAAGAATCATTCTAAAGATCAAATCATAGAAGATAAGGACACTGGGGTCTAGACTCAAAGAATAATTGAGAAATAAAATGAGCATGTACATTTTGCATTACTATAAAAAAAAATTGAACCAAGTTCCTATGCAAATGCAAGCAAAGAGAAAGGTTGGTTAGATGTGATGGGGGGGGGGACTAACTTGAATCAAGAAAAAGGAAACTTGGGAATTAGTTCTAAGACTCAAAGAAAAAAATTATTGGTACTAAATTGGTCTTTAGAAACAATTTTAATAAAGATGGAAATGTGATCTGAAAAAAGGCCAGACTCGTATGTGAAAGATATGCTCAAGTTGAAGGAATTGATTTTAAAGTGCCATTTGCTCTGGTAGCAAGGTTGGAAGCAATCAGTTTTTTTTGGTATTATCAACATTCAATAATTTTAAGGTATATCAAATGGATGTGAAGTCTGCAATTTTGAATGGACAGATAGAAGAAAAAATCTATATTGAGAAACTAGAAGGATTACAATGTTTAAATAATCCAAATTTTGTGTGTAGCTGAAGAAAGCACTCTATGGACTCAAATAGGCTCCTAGATCATGGTATTCTAGATTGGATAGGTATCTGCAACAACAATGTTTTCGAAGAGGCATTGTAGATAGTAACTTATACATAAAAACAGAAGATCAATTGTTGATCATTGTTATTTATGTCGATGACATTATCTTTGGTGAGATCGATGATGTTACGTGCAAAGATTTCAAGGATGCAATACAAAGTGAGTTTGAAATGTCAATGCTTGGTGAATTGTCTTTCTCTCTTGGTTTACAATTTTCTCAATCAGACATAGAGGCATATTCATTTCTCAAAATAATTATATAAAACAAATGTTAAGCAAGTTTAAAATAGAAGAATGCAAATAGGTGGGTACACCTATGGTTACTGAGTGTAAATTGATTAAAGATGATGAATTTTCTCTAGTAGACCAGACTTTGTATAAGTCCATGATTGGTAGTTTGCTATATGTGATTGCATCTAGACTAGATATAATACAAGAAATTGGGATGGTAGTCATATTTCAAGCAACACCTAAGGAGACTCATGTCAAAGTAGTAAAAAGGATATTCAGATATCTGAAGGCTACAATGGATTTTGGTTTGTTGTATCCTAAAAGTAAAAATTCACTCTAATTGTATACAAAAATGTAAATGGGGTAGGAAGCATAGATGAATGAAAGAGTACAAGTGATGGAGCTTTCTTTCTTGTTGACAGTCTTGTAACCTAATTAAGAAAGAAGCAAGATTCAATATCCTTATCTACAATAGAAGTAGAGTACATTGCAGCAGCTTCATGTTGCACTTAGGTATTATGGATGAAGCAAAACTTGAAGGAGATGAAGATAGAGTTTGATAAACCTATTCCCATTTTTTGTGACAATACCAATACTATAAATATTTCCAAGAATTTGGTAATCCGCTCAAGGACAAAACATATTGAAAATGGGTTAGATGAAGAGTGTTAGGCTTTCATAAGGTTGTGAAAACCTTGTCAAGAATTTACGAGGTTATGACAGCCTGTTTAGGATCTAACCAATGTTTGAAAACCTTTCATTTTTTGACAACTCAACATTTAGAAAATTTTCAAGGATAACTCATGATTAGAAAATGAAAATGATTAGACAAAGGAAAAAATGACAATGGAAACCAAACTTAAGGAAACAACAGTCATATATGTACATGATCTAAATGTTAAGATTGTGTATACTCAACAATAAATAGGCTATAATAAGAGGGTCTTAGATTGAAAATTTCTAATAGTATGATGCAAATATTAATCGTACTAATGTGCAAAATCTATAGGTTCATTTTATAAAATGAACCTAAGAAAGTAGATGATCTTCCCCTCACTCTCTTTGTAGGACTTATTGATGATTTTATCTCTACTATTGCATATTTATTGGCATATGGTGAATTTCTAGTACACTTCTCATAAAGAAAAGTGGATATATAAAGATTAAATATACTAATAATGTTATTTAGAGGGATACTTTATACAAGAAAGGCATAAATAAGATATTATTGACATGTGCCAACAAAGAACAATAGAACAAGCTTCTTAAACTATTACATAATAAAGAATGTGGAGGAAATTTCTCTTCATTGGTGAAATCCTTCAAGATCATGAGCCAGTGCTACTATTGGCCAAGTATCTTCTAGGAAGCTTATATTAGGTGTCATATTATGAAAAATTTAGCTAACTTTTGGTAAGCCACAATTAGTGACCCTTCCTCTAAAGCCAATAGTGACCAAAGATCCTTTTTAATAAGGGTAAAGAGGACTATTGTTTATTGGGACTATTAATCCTCATTCCAATACAAATCAAACTCATATATTGATAGTTACAAATTATTTTTACTAAGTGTGTGGAGTAAATTACAATGATGAAAACTAAGGATGAAGTATGTTATAACTTTATATATATATGGGGTACCATATAGAGAGAGAGAGAGAGAGAGAAAGGGGAAAGGGGATGTGTTATAAATGGATCACAATATTTTGAAAAAAAATTAGTCTTAATGGGGGATTATAAGGAATGGAGTGATAGGATTTGGAAGAATAGATTTTGAGATGTATGGAACCAAAATGGATGGTGAAGATGAGAAGTGTGAAAAGGTGTATTTTGGGATGTAATGACCCAAAATCGATTTTTAAGCTGGAGTAGGCATGATGAATTTCATTTTGGATTTATTTGATGGAGGAAGAGGAGTGATTACAATAAATAACTCAAAGGAGTGATGGGAAATACTTGTTGCTGGTTTGGAAGAAGCATTTGTAGGAGGAACAAGGTGTATCCCAACATTTTTTGGATTGGGGAGCTTCAAATGTGTAACCAAGGCCCTAAAATCATGTATTTTATTTGATATGGATGGGATCTAATATGCATTGCTCATCAAGGCCTAATCCTTTGTCTTGAAAGTTCACAATTTTGAGCATTCAATTGGGAAAAGGATGTATACTTTGGAAACAAGACACAAGTCTATTTTGAGGTGGAGTGGGGTAGAAGTGGATTTTTTTGTTGTTTTTGAATGAGAAGAACACCAAGAGTAATGGTGACAAGATCAAGAGGATAATTTGATGGTTGGTATAAGAGGTGGGAAGGAATCGAGAGGTTGACTAGGTGGAATGGTAGGATCATGATTTTGAAGGGGCGATAGTTTGACATGCTTTAGAAATATTTCATTACATGGTTGGATTTGCATAAATGGAGTGATTGGGAAGGATGGTTTAACATGTCTTGACTCCTCATATTGGGTGAGAAGACAGATGGAAGATTCTTGATGTTCACAAGGTTGAGATTGGATGGTTGTGATGGGTTGGATGATGTTAGGATTTTGGGCATTTTGACAAGTATAATTGTGATAGGGTTTTGGATGGTGACGGTGAGTGTTGTGGAGTGATGACCTCATTAATGATGAAATTAGGTGATGTAGGGGGTGGCATGACTCCACAACTATAGGATTTTGGTTTAGTCCTCAGAGGAATATTTGTATGATATCCAAAAGCTATGATTTAGATGGTGTAGGATTAGGATAATATGGAGGATTAGGTGTAGGGATTTATGGATAGTAGGAAAAGAGATTTAGATAAGGCTTAGGTAAAATGGGTACCTCATAGAAATATGAAGGTTGATACATGGATAGGGGATAAGACTGGAATATGAGTGAAAGATAGAATTGAGGTATGGATATGGATGGAGGATAGGATGGAGATATGGATGGGGGATAAGAAGGGTTTCCATTGTAAAAGATAGCTTAAGGGTGACAAATATATATACATGTAGACACAATAAGGTACATCATTCTAATAATTTATTAATGCTTAAAAAGTGTGGGTGAGTAGTGGAGGCTTGGGGAAAGCTTGCTAGTGATGATATCATAAAGGGGGTCAATTTCATACTTGTCTTGATCAATGAGACTATCATCATCATTGATTTCAAATGGATTTTTGGGATATTCATGATGAGGGGACTAATCAAAGTAAAATGGATTCATGAAAATCATTTGATGAGTGAGATGAGAATGAAAAATAAAATTGAATGGAAGATACATAGAATGGATTAGAAGAATATAGAAGAAGATGTTTTAATATTTGTTTTGATATCAAAATACATTAAGTTGGATTTAATAAAGTTTTAGATTTAGGTTTGGATTAACCTCAAATTGGAGATAGGGGTGGATTTTATGATTGGATGAAGGATTGTCATAGAAAGAAGTGGATTCATTGAAACAAGGTGTGAAATTATTGAATTAGGGTGCAAATGCACTAAAATTTGAAAAAGGCTCAAAAGAAGATGTATTGAAGAAGGTAGTGAATGCATTGAAGCAAGTATGGATGCACTAATTTATAAAATGGCTAGGAGATGGCCAGACGTAAATGCACTAAGGGATGCTTTGGATATGTTAAAGCATGTGCAAAAATGTCAAACTATGGACTTAACATAAATTTGATGGTTTTGGATGAAAATGGTTTGAATTTGCAATGCTTTGGACCCAAGACCTTATGATGATAATTTGGGGACGAATTAGAGGGGTGGATTTACCAATAGAAGAAGGATGAAAGGTTGGAGAAAGGGATGAATCAAGAACCAAGACATTGGATGATGATTATGATTGGATTTTGTATACACCTAAAATCGATCAAGACATTTAATTAATTAAATACTAGTTATTTAATTAATATTCGACTATGTATAAATCAATTCTCAATTTATTTATATAGTTCATCCCTTTCTAATTCTCCAAATATAAAATCATATTCTTCTAATTTAATTAAATAAAAAAAATTCCATAAGCTTGTTTTATTTAATTAAGCTTCATTAATTTCAGATTAGGAATTCAAGCACATGTCTACAAATTTTTCATGCCACCTCACCAAGGTCACATGAAATTAAATAATTCTAATTTTTAAATTAGAATTATTTTCAACAAATTTTCAAACGTGTGGCTTATTCCTCACACACTTCTTCAACAAAATTTCAAACACATGGTCTTTTTCTCACACACTTGATTCCTCCATTCATTTGGCATGTTGTCTTTGGTCAAGGGAACACCTTCTTGATTCTCTCCATCTCCACCGTTCATCCCTCTTGTTCGAATCTAGGCCATCGATCACTGCAATCACTACCACATTACCAAATGCTTGGAAAGCCAATAAATACAACCCTTTGCCATTGTATTTTGCATCCACATTTGAGTAGAGTTATCATGCAGGAATATCATTTGAGCATTGGAGTATTTTGGAGTCTTATAGTTGCATTTCATATCATTTTTTGTTTCATAGTTACATCTTAGAATCACACTTTGCTTTATAGTTGCATTTTATACCATACTTTGATTTGTAATTGCATTTTAGATTAGTATGTTCATAGTTAGCATTTGAGCATATGCAGAATCATCCTAGCTTCATATCATAGCCTTTACATTGTATAATCTAACATCACTATCCATTCATCATAATATCCATTATCATAGCATTCATCACATTAGTTTCATGTAGGAGCTTAATTGGCTTGCATGTTAAATATTATCTCATTTCTCAAGTTGTCATTTTAACAACCATAGTGAATATACAAAATCTAAGAGCCAATATGGTTTAATAAATCCTTCATAATAGAGGACAATAAAGCGTTCTTCAAATATTTATTTAACTGCAATTTAGAGTAGTTTATTTGATTTAAATCTTTAATATAATACGTCCCATTGATGTGTGTGTTGATTTACTAACAATTCCCACATTTCACACACACATAAAATGGCACCCACAATGGGGCAATACCCCACTTCTAACATGTTTTAGGAAAAATTCATGTAAACAGGTTAGATGTGACATTTTAGCACAATTTTTAGTTCTTTCAGCGCATATGACAAATGTTTTGATGCATCTGAGGAATCTTTTAGCGCTCCCAGATCTATTTCAATGCATACAACACTTCTTTTAGTGCATCCAAAAAATGTTTTAGCACATACATGGAGTGTTTTAGCACATTTGTTCTTTTCTTCAGCACATTCAATATCTGTTTTAGTGCATTTGATTGTTCTTTTAATGCATAGAGTAGTTTTTTAGCACACTGGTTAGTTCTTGTAGCACATTGATGTTTTAGCGCATGTGATGACTATTTTAGCACATTTGTTTAAATTTGTGAAATTCGAGAACTGATTGGTGTTTTTCGCTTGTAGGTACTTTTATACACTGGTCAAAGACAAATTTATCAAACTACTGATGATTTATGTAAGGGTTGAAGTTATTTAAATGCTTTCTTTTTTCTTAAGATAGGCATCTAGCTTAATTAGAAAGGATAAATAACACCATGTCTTTCTTGCTTGATGACTGGTAGGAATATGCTCTCCCCTTAACTGGGTGACCAAAAAGCTAGACCCATTCCCTTTTGTTTTATCCTTAGAGGGCCTGCTTTGTGGGAAAAAGTAATCACCCAAAGGAATGACCCAACTGATAACATGCTAAATCCAAGTGACTTCCAACAGGGATATAAATGTGGGTACTTGGGGAAAGTTCAAGTATCATGAGGATTGTTCCGACAAGAAGGGAAAAAATGGTCTCTTTCCGCATGGATGATCCCACACGAACAAAATTCCTATACTAGAACCCTTTGTTGTAGCAAGGCCAAAATCCTTATTCTATTTGTTGGTGCAATAACAGTCATTTTGAATCCATCCCACATTCTTGCAGCTTTTAGTAGAGATGAGAAATATGCCATGGGAGATTCATGGGTATTGATGCTTGGATGCCCCATAGAAGTGAGTGTCATGGAGGGGAGCTAGTGGGGTCAAGCATCTAATCATCTGCTATAAGTAAGTGCAGCTAGAGTAAAATCCAAGTGGGAATCTAATAAATATTGTCCTACACAGCCTTAAGTTGTACATGCTTGATATGTCTTTACCAATGTGTTTTTAAACAAATTTCAAACAAAATGTCATACATTGGAAGTGAAAACCTTGATTCAGAAAAACATCCTTTGGAACAACTTGGAAAATCATAAAATCAAACACAAACTTGCAAGAAACTGAATCATTTTCCTAGTTCAGCGCATCTGCTACATTTTCTAGCACATATGTGCAATCCTGTAGCACATCCAACTATTATTATAACGCATCTATGCAATTTTCCAATGCATTCATCCCCTGTTTTGATGCATCCAATCAATCTTGTAGTGCATCTATGCATTTTTATGGTGCATTTAACCTCAGTTATAACACATTTGTGCATTTTTCTGGTGCATCAACCCTCTGTTCTAGTGCATTCAGGCAATCTTATAGTGCATCTATACACTTTTTTGGTGCATTCATCTTCTGTTTTAGTGCATCTATCAAATCTCTTAGTGCATCTGGGCTTTGTTTTAGCACATCCATTAAATGCAAAATCCAAGAGTTAAACTTGTCCCATGTTTCACAGTTTGAACCAAAATTTAGAATCTTCTTCAAGTCTAGAATCATTCCTTAGGTACCATAGAGTCTAAACTTGTTAAAATTGACCTCTACAAGTGGAATTCTCCAACCTAAACCAAGATCTAACATCTCAAAGTGCCAAAATCATCAAACTTATCAGACCTTTGATTATTAAGCCTAGTTTCATCATTATGATTTACCATCCCTTCATCACGAAATGAAGCTATATAGTCAAATCAAACTTAGTCTCATTAGATTTCATTCTATTTCACTTAGTTGTAATCCTTGGTACTCTTCCAAACTTAGATCAAAGTTTATTCAAAACTATAACACTTGTATTCCCATTCAAACAAGGTTACAAAAATAAAAACTCAAGGAAAAAGAACTTGAAAATAAAAAAATTGAAGAGCCAAACCTTGGAACTACAACCATTGAAACTCCAATCATTAAGACTCAAAACATCGAAACTCAAAATAGTGAAATGCCAAACACCATGGGTGAGGCTGAAGAGAATCCTTTTCATGGAATCAACAACACTAAAGGTGAAGAAATAACTGAAGAATACATTCAACATGCTGAACAAGATCCCAATTTCCACAAATGCTTAGGAAATTTTTTTGAAAGAAATGGGGAAAACAAGCTCCTTATGCTAGCTAAACAAGGTATCAACAAGGTGTCAAATTTCCTGAGGATTTTGATGTGAATCAATTGAAAGCACCTCCCAAATAGCCTAAAAAAGAAATAGAACAAGTGATTTCCCTAACTCATCAAATGAATAACCTTCAACAACAACCTCTTGACATGCAAAGGGGACCATCAAAACAATATTTGATCCAAGACATTTTTCCATATCCTTTTGATCAAGATATCCATATAATCCCTTTTCTCAAACATTGTGAATTCCCGAAATATGACAAATACAATGGGAAAACAGATCCAATTGATCATGTGAGGGAATTTAGAACCATGAGTCTTGAATTTTCTTATGAAGAAACTTATTTGATGAGGTTATTCCCAAGAAGTCTAGGTGGACAATTTCTTGAATGGTTTTCAAAACTTGCACCACCCATCAAAACCTTTGAAGAATTGGTCAATAAATTCATCACCCAATATTCTTATAACATTCAACATGACATAACAATGAAGGACTTTTGCAACTTGAAACAGAAAAAAGGGTGAATCATTCCTTGTGTAGACACCCAAATTTGATCACTCCCATATGATCAAATTTACCTCGTTATTCATCAATTCTGTCAATATTAATTTATTTAATTAATATTACACTTCCCACATAAGATCCTTAAAGTATTTAATTTAACAATTAAACACTTTATCTAGTACCTTTCTCTTCTCTAAATTAAATAAATACACCAATTTATTTAATTTAGTCATTTTAATCTTTTTAATTAAATTCAATCTAAAATTCTTCTTTTCTCTCTCCTTGTCACATCCTTAACAATCCATCTCTAATTTGGATTAATTTAATTAATTCATAATTAGGGTATGCATCCTCTTAATCAAGGATTAATATCACATCCTCCTACATTTGCCACTTGTCACTAATCTTCCATTGATTATTATAATCAAGTATTTGCACAACTTTAATCAAATTCATTAGCCACTTTTTAATTCCTTTTTATTCATCCAAGGCTCCTCTCTTCCCCATGTGAATTTTTAATTCACATTTAATTCCCCACTCAACATTTTCACAATTTTAAAATTACATGTCTCCCACTCAACAATTTTTAATTCACATTTAATCCCCCAATGCACCTCTTGGAATTTAAAATTCCTTCTCTCATCCCCATGAGAATATTTGAGGAATTTTTAATTCCCCACATGTCCTCTCACCCACATGGGGATAAGGAAGGAATCCCAAGGTATTATCCTTCCAACTCATATACACATCACCCTTTTAAGCCACATCACATGCCACATGTCAAGATGTGAGGGGTTGTGAGTTCTCAACTCACCTTAGCCCTACATCTTGATCTTGGTGGCTCAATCTTGACCATCCATTTCCCTAGAGAATTCCAAATTTTCTATAAATACCCCCTCCTCTAAGGCATTTGGGGGGACTTAGCCATTTTGCAACTAAATGCTGTCATTTTATGCACTCATCTAGCCATCAATTTCATCCATTTACATTTGCATTCAAGCACATAGTCAAGTCTTTCATTTAGCCACATCAAGAGCCATCAAGAAGCATACAAACCAAATGAAAATCAAGGGCCAACCAAGGAGTTTCAGCTGCAAGAGGGAGGTATATCTATTTAGCATCATTTTACACTTCTCCTCTTTGCATTTACAAATTTCTTAGGCTAATCTTGAGGTGTTTCTTTATGTTTTTCTATTTCATTTTAATTGCTTAGAATAGGTTAGACATTTTGATATCACACCTTGTATTTTTGCAAAAATGGAGAAGGTTGTTTGCAAGATATTCTCATCCCGTACCTAAAAAAGAGAAGATGGAAATCTTTATTGATAACCTAAATGACAAGATGAGCTACATGTTGGAATTGCAATGTCCACCCACATTCAAAAAATTGATTGAAAATGGGATTAAAATTGAAGAATATTTGGTCAAAAGAGGAGTCATAAAAATTTACAATGACAACAACACATCAAACTCCTCTAACAATTACAACAACAATGACAAACCAAATTTTTGGCAACGAAACAAGAACGTGGGTAATAATGATGGCACAGCTTAAAACCAAAATACAAAACCTGTATTCAACTTGACAGCAATGGCCACCAAAACTAATCAGAACAACAATCCACCCAACAACCAAAATTTCAACCAAAGCAACAATCAAGGTAATGTTGGATCAAAAACACCATCATATCGAACATCCTAAAATTGAAGAAGGTTCACCCCTTTGGGACAATCATCTGAATCGACATTGAAGGAACTTCTAGAAGCTAAAGTCATAAAGTTACCAGAGGAAAGAAATTGGGAACCACAAGTTAAGGCTCCATGGTGGAATGATGCTCATTTTTGTGACTTTCATCGCAACAAAGGACATAAAACCAACGACTACATGCAATTGAAGCACTTGATACAAGACTTAATTGACAACAATATGATATTTGTAGAAGGACCCCAAACAAAAAATGGTCATGGGGCATTCAAGAACCCTCTACCCAACTACGAAAAACGGGAATCTTCTTCTTCAAATACCAAAGTAAAAAACATAAACTATGTCTATGACACCACCATTCTATATATTGAGGTGGTTGATGATCAAACCCATGACAAACCAAATCTTATTGCAATTGATGACCCAACAAACGACAACACCCTTGAACATAAACAAAACATCATTGCAATTGAAAATCAGCATCACGATATTGACACTAACTCACATCAAATCAATGACCTTGTGCCCATAAATTTGTTCAACGACATCATTGTAGATGACAATCAAATCAATGTTATCAAAATTAGAGAAGGACAGAAAAATTCACCAATCAATGCAATTGCACAAGGACAAGCCAAGGTAACATTGAAAGGAGCTACCCCTTCCACATCCAAAGCAACTACTGCTATCCTTACAACCTAATATAACATAGTTGATCAGTTGTAGAAAATAGCCGCCCAAATATCCATATTAGACCTTCTCAAGATTTCACCCGCTCATAAGGAAATCTTGGAACAAGCTCTAGTCACCACCACAATACCAAACAATCTAGAAGTTTTCTAATTACAGACTTTGGTGGGACATTTGACTGCACCACACTACTTATCATTTTTTGAACACAATGATGTATCTAACAACCATCCGCACAACGCTGCCCTCCATATTGAGGTCTTAATCCACAAACACCGCATTAAACATGTTCTAATAAATGGAGGAGCTGGCCTAAATATTTGTACTTTGAAACTATTCTGTGTACTAGGCTATTCAGAAAATGTTATTGATCCTAGAAGGAAAATCACAATAAAAGCATATGATGACAAGGAGAGATCTTCACAAGGGTTGATAGTGCTACCTATTCAAGTGGGACTAGTTGTCAGAGATATAGTATGCCAAGTGTTAGAAAAAGAGGTAACATACAACATACTCTTGGGAAGACCTTAGATTCATGAAATGCAAGCAGTGTCATCCACATATCACCAGTGTTTCAAGTTCCCCTTCATTGGGAAGGAAATCACTATTGCAGCTAACTCAAACAACCCCCAATATTGTAACACCCTCAAGACTACCCAAGAAACTTTTGTACCACACAATAGGGAAGCTCCAACTTGTGATGGGAAACAACTAAATTCCTTGTCAAAGTGGGTTGAGGAAAAGGACCAATAAAAGGATAAGGGTATTGGTGATTCCACTCCCTCAAGTAAAGAAAGTGCATCAAATTCTTCATCAAGCCAACCTAAGATAAAGGATCAATCAAAAGAAAAAGGTATCGGTAATTCTACTCCACAAGATCAGGAAAGTCAACTTGAGTCCTTATCGAAACAGGTGGCCTAGATCCAATTGAAATACAAAGGCATGGGGGAATACTCATTTGAGCAATCCTTATGTTTATCACAACTTTCCTCTTCTCCTAAATCACATGGGCAGCCATCAACAAGACAACAATCATCACAACCAACCACACTATTTGATGACACCTTTGTAAGAGAAAGCACATTAGTGGATGAGTCAGATGACAAAGAGGTTTTAAACTAGTTATACAAAGATGAAGAATCATCACAAGCATCCACCTCAAGTGTGCAAAGAGAGCACTATAGAAAAGGAAAGACAATCCTAGAAAATATGGGATACGAGGGAAAAGGTCCTATCAGTAAAAGGAAAGAAGGCATCATAGAACCGATACAACCTCTCACAATGCAAGCCAAAGATAAAACAGGATTAGGGTATAAAGAAGAATCAAGAGAATAAACTAGACAACAAGTTGTTGAAAGAATCCTACAACTACAAGCTAGTGATGATCATGAAATTGATTCAAATGAATATGAGTGGGATTCACTATCTGAAGAGTCTTGTCATGATAAGGAAATTGATGTGGTACAAAACTTACACCCATACATGAGGAGGGTCAAAGTTCAGGTTATAGACAACTTGAAATAGGGTCACAAAATACTCATGACTCCAATGAAGACAATTAGACTTGGAGCAAAACAAATAATTTAGAGGAGAGTTACCTTATAAACATTGACTTCGCTATTGGACAATCCAAAGACATTACCATTGGGACCCTTACAGAATTTGACCTTAACCAATCCAACGATCCCTTACCCCTAGTACATCCTGAACTCATAGATCAGGATCAAACTGAACTATCTGATATCCCCATCTTTTCAAATGATGAGGCCATTGTCAACTTCCTCTGTTTCACCAATCCTAAAAAAAATTCCACCATTGAACATCGTAATGAAGCTTCCAACCAGGAGAGTGTAAAATTTTCTAGCTACAAAATGAATAATGCAGGGAATAGATTTGATGGTGAAAACCATTCAATGGAAATATCAAATCTAGAAAAAGTAAAAATAAAGAGTGCATCCAACGGAAAAAACCTCTCTGAGGCACTAAAGGATGGAAGCTTTGACACAATCCCTGAACACTTTCAAGAACGATATAAAGTATTGGTTGATCCCACTCAGTCTATCAATATTAGCAATGAAGAAACAGTAAAGACTGTCCATCTAGTAGAATCCTTGACAAATCAAGAAAAAATGAACTTCATCAAATTCTTCACAGAAAGACAAGTCAATTTTGCTTGGTCATATGCTGACATGCCAAGGATTGATAGATAACTCATCATGCACCTCTTATCACTACTAGTAGGGGAAAACCGGTCAAGCAAAAGTTAAGGAAAATGCATCCACATATTGCCATATTGGTAAAGGTAGAACTGAAGAAGTTATTGGATATTGGGTTCATTAGACCAATTGACTATGCCAAATGGATATCAAACATTGTTCCTATTTCAAAACTAGACAAGAGCATCAGGATATGCACATATTTCAGGGATCTCAACAAGGCTTGCCTAGAAGATGACTTTCCCCTACCCAACATTTACATTATTGTGGATGTAACAGAAGGGCATGGCATGTTGTCACTCATGGATGGTTTTTCCAACTATAATCAAATCAAAATTGCACCTAAGGATCAAGATAAGGTAGCCTTCACATGTTCGTGGGGAACCTTTTGTTGGAATGTCATGCCATTCGAGTTGACGAATGCAAGAGTAATTTATCAACGTGCTATGATGAAAATATTTCATGATATGATGCACACCTTCATGGAATACTATGCGGATGATCTGTTAGCCAAATCATACACTAGAGAAGGACACCTAGAGATCCTAGATAAAATATTCACTAGAATGGAAATTTTCAATGTACGATTGAACCCAAAGAAATGTGTGTTTGGGGTGACTTCAACCAAACTCTTGGGATATATAGTTTCATAAAATGACATTGAGTTAGATCCTACAAAATTCAAATCCATCATGGAGATGTCACCACCCAAGAACATCAATCAACTATGATCTCTGCAAGGGAGATTCCAATCAATCCAAATATTTATCTCACAATTGGCAGACAAGACCCATCCTTTCACTCGCTACAGAAGAATGTATCTTTTTGATGGGATGAGAAATATGAAGGGGATTTCAACCAATTAAAATAATATCTAATGATTCCACCTGTCTTAATACCACCAATAGAAGGAAAGCCACTTTTATTATACATAACAACAATGGAGATATCATTGGGAGCCTTGTTAGCACAGGAGGATTTAGTAAGAAAAGAAAGGGAAATTTATTATATTAGCAGAACCTTAAATGTCTATGAGATCAATTACACCTTCATTGAAAAGGCTTGCTTGGTAGTAGTGTTCTCTACCCAACAATTATGACACTACATTCTAACTCATACCATCAAATCAATAGCTAAGATAGATCCACTGAAATACCTTCTTAGCAAAGCTAATCTATCAATAACATTATGTTTCCACAGTCCATTATCATAAGTAGTCGAGATTTCTGGATTAAACTGTGTGTGATTTTTTTCATCAACGTTTCGGATCATACTCCATGATCCATCATCAGGATGATTAGCAGATAGAGAGAAGTGAAGAATAGATAGCAAACTTGGATATAAATAGGGGAAATGGTGGTGAGGGGAGGATGAGATGCACTCAATCCAAAGAGATAAGAAGGTCAAAGTGAGGAGAAAAAATATAATTAGAGAAATTGCAAACCAGACAATTAATTAATTTAACAAAGGACATAAGAACCCTAAAGTTAAAGAAAAGAATAAGAAAAACAAAAAGTGAAAAAACAAAATTGAGAGAAATTTAATAGGAGGCAACAATTATAAAAAGAGATGGAAAGGACACAATAAGATAAAGAACACGAGGGGAACAAATGAAACATCCAATACAAGAAGACAAGAGCCGATAAACAATACCAAAAAGAAAAATAAAGTCATGAATTCTAACAAAAAATAAATACAATAATAGAATCAAATAAGTCACAAATAATAGATGGAAAGGATGGCATTCGAAGAAGGAATTAAACAAAAAGAAAGAAGCATAAAAAACCAACCTAAAGAAGAGCCAAAAAACAAAACAAGTAAAGGAAAGAAAACACTAAACTATTATATTATAATAAATAAACACAATACACTATAAATTGTATAATATAAATTACACATTATAAATTAAATATATAAGAAATGTTATGCAAATATAATAAACATTATAAATTGAACATTATATAAATAATTATTAAATAGATATAAATTATTAAATAGATATAAAGCTAATCTAACTTGAAGACTAGCGAAGTGGGTCATGATGCTGAGTGAATTTGACATCCAATATGTCAATAGGAAGGCAATCAAAGGACAAGCAATTGCAAACCAATTAGCTCAAGCACCATTGCAATACAATCATCCAATGAACATTGAGTTTCTAGATGTTGATTTCTTAATAGTATCAACACCACAAAGGGTCTTGTACTTTGATGACTCTTATACACAACATGGATCAGGTGTCAGAATCTTGTTTATCTCACCACAAGGACATACCATTCTAAAATCCTATAGATTTATGTTTCCTTGTACCAACAACACAACCGAATACAAATCATTGATCATTGGAATCAAAGTAGTAGTCGAGTTGAAGATCAGAGAGTTACATGTCTATGGGGAATCAAAACTAGTCATTAATTAGGTAAACAATGATTATCAAACAAAGGACGACAAGCTAATGCCTTATAAAAGAATGGTTGATGACTTCAAAAAGTACTTTGTGGAAATAAGATTTGAGTAGATTCCTAGAAGCAACAACAAAGTTGTTGATGCCATGGCAACCATTGCTTCTCTCTTACAAATTCCTAAAAAATGAGCCCATTACGAGTTCATGGTGGAAAAACTATTCAACCCATCCTATGACAGCCCAAAATCCCAAGTCATCTACCATCTAGCTAAGGCCAACACTTCCATCTATGGGAAAATTTATAATTACCTAAAAGACAATACCCTCCCACCTGACCTATCCCAAAATGAAAAATGAAACTCCATTCGCCAAGCCGCCCAACATGCACTTATCATGGATGTCCTTTGTCTATGAGGTCTTCACGAAACTCTCCTTCAATGTTTGGAAGGTGACGAATTTGAAATGGATTTATGGGAGGTTCATGAAGGTGTTTGTGGAACTTATTCAAGTAGTTTAACCTTAGCCACGAAATTCCTCCATTTGGGATATTACTGACCGACTATAGAGGGGGATTCTTTTTAGTTCATCAAGAAATGTCAAAAGTGTCAAATTCATGGCAATCTCATCCATGCACTAGCCCAAGAACTTCAACCTTTTGCATCAACATGGCCTTTTTGTCAATGGGGATTGGATCTCATAGGGAAAATTCATCCATCTTCATCAAATGGACACAAGTTCATTATCACAGCCACAGAGTATTTTACGAAGTGGATTGAATTTGTTCCACTAACAACCATCACAAGAAAGAAAATCTCATCATTCATCCTAAATTATATCATTTGTCGATATGGAATCCCTCAATCCATTATCACAGACAATGACAGACTATTAAAAAATTAGGATGTCCAAGAACTCTGTGAAAGGTTCCATATACATCAATTTTCTACACCATACTATCCCCAAGGAAATGGCCAAGCAGAGGCCTCAAACAAGACTATCCTGAAAATATTGAAGAAAACCATCAACAATGTTGGACGCGATTGGCATGTTCAACTAAGACCTGCTTTATGGGCTTACAGAACTAGTATCTACACCCTGACAGGAGCAACACCGTATACCCTAATCTATGGATCAGAGGCCATTCTACCTATTGAGATTGAACTACCATCACTCTGGGTGTCACTAAAAGGGGTCATTTTAGATGAGGATTACAGAGTGTCTAGGTTATAGGAATTGGAACTATTGGATGAGCGTCGTCAACATGCAGTGGGCCATTTGAAAGCATACAAATAGAGGATATCCAGAACTTACAATCACAGAGTCGATCCTAGAACATTTTAGGTGGGTGATTTAGTCCTAAAAGAGAACCCCCATAACCAACAAGATTGAGAGAAGAAGGGGAAATTTGAACCAAACTGGCTAGGTCCCTTTGTCATTGTGTCAGTCTTTGGATCAGAAGCATACCAGTTGTCCACACCAGAAGGGGATTTGTTTGATGAACCCCTTAATAGCTTGCATCTCAAGAAATTCTACACCTAAATCCTCCAATGCATCGGAAAGAGTCCTAAAAAAATACAAAAACATCAAAAAATGTCTTGAAAAAATGGCTGCCTTGATGAAAACCTAGCAAACAGGCATCTTGGTAACAACAAAAAAAGCAAAAAAAGAGAAAAATACAAAAAAGAGTGAAAAATCATAAAAATCTAAAAAGGTGCAATAAAAACAAGCAGTGAAAACTTGGCAACAGGCGCTATTTGTGATAGGTTTAGCTTTTCCATCTATTTGAGCATGCTGGCCATTCGCTTTTGCCATCAAATCTTCCTATCATCAGAAAGCTTCATGTACATATCCTAGCATTACAGTCGTGTCTCACCCTAGATTGGGGGAAAAATCCTAAACTCACTAGGAGCAATAAACTTTGAGCTTGAACCAACATACAAACAACAGTAGTACAACACAACCCAAAACAAATGCTCATAATGCAACTCAACATTGAACATTAATCACCATCATGAACACATCAACCATCCAAATCAAACAACCAAATCTATCAAACCAAAAGCACACTTCATATGGATGATTGTTCTTCTAAATCATGGATTTATCACTGTGGCATGAATGTTCAACCATTGAACTTTGATTTTTGTTATCATATCTCTGGAACAACTCGATGATGTATTGAACTAGAGGAGCTAGGAAGGAGTATGATTTTTCTTTGTCTATTGTCTGTGAGTTGATCATTATTACTATGTAAATTGTCGTGGGACGTACTCTATAAAGTATCACTAATGGCATTCCAAATTTGCATAGGAAAATGGTTAACTCTTGTCTATTTACACAAGAAATACTCGGGTCATCTTGGTTTAATTATACTTAGATGCTTGTGTTAACTTGCACTATCAAACATTATGGAAGTAGTACTCAGTTCATCATGGTCTAAATCTGCCATCGATGCTTGTACTCACTTTCAACATTTTAAAGGCTTAATGATGATAAAAAGTGTGACAAATCGAATGTTACAAAAGACAACTTTTGAATATGAGATCTGCATGGTTGGAATAGATTGTATCCATGTTAGCTTGCATTAGTATCTATAGGGTTTCCAAAGTTGCAACAATTTCACAACGATGTTATCTCTAACACTAATGGATTGAGTACACTTGACATTACCAAAATCACATCATTCTCATGTAGAAAACACATCAGTTGCATCATCATTTGCAAACATTAGAAAAAATTATCACATCATTCATCCATTCGTGCATCACATCATAATATTTGCATCAAAAAACAAAAAAAGACGTGCATTGCATCTCATTTACATAATCCAAATCATTTCATATAGTTGCATTAAGAAAGTGGTCCACTAAGCTTAAATGAGTGAGTCTCTTCAGATTTCCAAAAAGTTGGGAAACATGTCAGGTTTTGTGAAGCTTAACAAATAATCAGCTGATGACAACCTTCCCACAACTCTTGGAAGTTGGATAGATTCACTCATTTAAGCTTGAGACCCTAGAGGTTTTGAAGTCTTGCAAACTCGGTTGAGCATAATCATTTGCATCACATAATCATAATATATCTTACAAAACATCATCCATATGTCATCCCATCATCATTGCATCCATACATAATCAATATAAACATCACACATCATTTTCATAATCAAATCCATCACATAGCATAAATCATCATTACATACATCACATAATCATCACATAGGTATCATCATTGCATAATCATAATGATCACCATCATGTAAACATCATAAACAAATAAAATTAGGAACCATCATACAATGATTTCATCTAAAATTTATTCATTTGTTTGCATCTTCTATTTGCATCAGAAAAGTACAAAAACATCAAATGCATCACATATCATTGGCATAATAAATCGTAAAGCATCATATAGGCATCATTCATAAATCATCATAGGATCATAACACATCAGTTGCATCATCATTTACATCCATAGCATATCATATCATCATCATAAAATAGATATTAAATGCATCCATAGCATGTCATATCACATCAAGCATCATAAAGCAGAAATAAAATGCATCCATCATAAGAATCCATCATGAAATCATATAGACACATAGATCATAATCATCACCGCATATCATATAACCTCAAAAATCATAATGTCAAAGTGTACAAGGATATCCAAAGGTATGAAGAGATACATCAATATCAAAAATTGCAGTGCATCATAAAGTCTAACAATAAGAGGTACATCATCGATATCTCATATACATTAGTGTATATATCATGTCCAAGATACATCAACAAATCATAAACTGGAGCTATGCCATGCTCCCCCCAGACAATGTTGGCATCACAGGACCAATACCTCCCCCTGCACCTGATAGACCCACACTAAGATCTCTCTAATCTCCAAGCAATGGTTGTGGAACACCCATGCTAACAGTTTGAGATTGAGACCTCCCAGACCAAGACTATGCAAAGCTCTCATGTTGCTCTAGAGGCACCACATCATGATATTGACCTCTGTAGAACTCAGCCTCTTGCGTAGTACAGTGGACCTCTCTAAAATAATCTAAGGTACTGGCAACCACTGCAACCTATTGTAGCCTCTCAATGATTCCATCGACCTACTCCACCCACCGTCTCAAGGAACCCCTCTCAACAGTCAATATGGTAATCTTTCCCTACATCTATCCTTGTGTCTATCCCTAGGCTTGTACCTATGCAAGCTAGGCCTATACCTACTATACTTGCTACCTAGCAGTATCTCTCTCTACCGCCAACATATGTATCTACCCATGTTCCTACGTAAGTAGAGCCTGCACCTGCTCTAGCTAACCTTGTAAAGTCTCAACCTATACTTGACGTGCAACAACTTGTGTCTGCTATTGTGGTGAGGGTAGTTGAACCTCCACATGTCACCTCTTGTGAGGCACTCTCATCTCTCCAACATCCAACCTTGGTCCTCTGCCACCCCCGTCACTCTCCTCATCATCACCATCATCGTTGCTATCCCCCTCCTCACTATTCTCCTCATTTCTCTCCTCCTCCTCCTCCCCCTGCTCCTCCTCCACACCTTGCTCCTCCTCCACTCTCCTTCACCTCTTCCCATGACCTCTTGCCTCCTCTGCTAACAATGGTGTTGGCTCATTTAGAATCGTAATCCATGGGAATGGGTTTGTAAACATATACAAGGCATATTCTTTAGATATCAACACATTAGTGATCTCTGGATGCACTTCCCAAATGATGGCATGTAACCCCTAAAAGTGTTGCACCACTACATCATAAGACAACATTATCCCCCACTTTATAGCATCCTATTGTCATCGTGCATAATGGGCCACTCCCTGGGGCATCCCCTAAACCCATCCATATTATCTCAGTACTCTCAGTGGCATGAATCTCTTGATGATAAAACAGGTCCACCCAATCAAATAAATCGACTGACACAAATACGACATCTCAGTGTCATCCTCAAGCCACTACTCACAATCAACATATGGCTTCCATACCACTAACTCTAGATCATCTAGCACTCTCCTCTAGTGCTCGAGTTTTCCCAGCTGCGGCTGAGCAACTCAACCTACATAGATGTGAACATAGGACCTCATGGTTGGTCGTTGTCTATCTCCCATTGGCTGACTAACTGTTATATGCTCCCAGGCCCAAACCTGGAGCAATGTGACCCCCACAGATAAACTCACCCCGTGCAAATAGACCACCTGGTGCAAATCATGGTAAAGGTGTGCAAGCATACAACAACCCCATGCATATCGAGTTTTGTGAACAATCATTCTCTCCAAGATCCACCCCCATCCAACTAAGAGTCCCTTTGACTTGCGGTCAGGACAAAGGAACCCTCTAATGAAACTGGTTAGAACAGAAGGAAAAGTGGTGTATGCATTGCCCATGTCCCTCCACGGAATCTCATACCCGCATATATGGTCATCTTGAAATACTCTCTATGGTGCATCAGTCCCACCCTGCTCATGTGAATCATATAAAATAGGCTCTCCAACCATGGGAATCCGTAGAATCCAATAGACATCCTCAGGTGTAATTGTAATCTCACTAGTGGTAAAATGGAAGGTGTTATGCTCACTATGCCACCTCTCAGCTAAGGTTGTCAACAACCCCCTGTTAATCCTGATCTGGGGCATATTGATAAGAGACGACAAACCACATCATGCAATAATAGTTGTCTCGGGCTACGTCAGATGGTGAATCAACTCCCATGTCCTTAGAACCTCTCTTTGATCTATAGACTATTCAATGGCTCCTATCATCATAGAATCACAAATTAGTTAATCAATCAATCGATATCAATCATTCAATCAATCAACTTATCAATCTAAGCAACTCTGGTGAGACTTTGATCAAATCTCGTGAACATCAATCTATCATTTAGCCTCGCCTATCATGAGGTTTATTAAATCAATCATTCAGCCTTGCCTATCATGAGGTTTATCAAATCAATCAATGCATCTAGCCTATCATGAGGTTTATCAAATCATTCAATGCACCTCACCTATCATGAGGTTTATCAAATCAATCAATGCACCTCGCTTATCATGAGGTTTATCAAATCAATCAATGCACCTCACCTATCATAAGGTTTATCAAATTAAACAATTCAACCTCACCTATCATGAGGTTCATCAATCCATTCAACATCACCTATCATGAGGTTTATCAGATCAATCAACCTATAATTGATCCTTGCCTATCATGAGGTCAATTATCATCATCCTATCATTGCATCTCACCTATCATGAGATCAATGGACATCTAACCTATCAAAATCATCAACACAAAGGCTAACGTGATTAAACATCATTGACATCAAGGAGTCTAATTAGGAAAATCATTAATTTGGCCTAAAACTTCACCAATGCGCTAGAATAGTCCTTCTATGCATTGGAAAACCCTATGTGCCAGAAAAATTAATCAATGTGCTAGAACAGAGGTTCTATGTGCCAAAGTATTCTATGCACCATTTTATTTGCTCAATGCACCAAAATAGCGCCCCGATGCACCAAATTACCCTATGTGCTAGTTCATCTCATCAATGCGCTAATCTAATTTCCTTAAGCACTAATCTATCCTATGCACCACAATAATTCATGAAGAAGCTTATTCGGGTCACCAATGCGCTAATCTAACCTATGCGTCATTTTATTAACCCTATGTGCTAAATTTTTCATCCTATGCACTAATGTGTTCTATGCACTGGAACAATTACCCTATGCACCACTACGGCAACTCTATGTGCTAAAACAATTCAAAATCTAAATTCAAAGAAAAAAAAGTGAGAAATTAATTGCACAAAATATGAGATGGTTTTTGGGGTACTTACCGAAGGTCCGTATGCTGCTGGATAGTTGTGGTGCCTAACCCGCTCGAACCGGTGTGTGTGGTAGCAAATCACCATTCTGCTCCAAGTTTGCTAAATCACTCTCACTCACAAGTTTTCAAATTGAAAAATGCACAAATGAACTTTCTAATCAACTTTTTAACCTTTTAAGGTTAATTAAGTGGCATTTTATGGAGATATTTTATTTTTATTTTTCAAAAGGGTCTTAATTAATCAGATCATCACCTGCTAGCTTTGAGATCATTTTTTGGGAGATAAATCATTTTTGAGGCATAAAATTTTGAGATCATCATCAAATCATTGAAAAATCATCAAAAAAAAATTTAAAAAAATCCTTAAAATTTCAAAATTCGCTGATTTATCTCCCAAGGGAGCATATAACCATCATCACTTGAAAATCAGCATCTGGGGCATCGAAAAAAAAATCTCGACATCAATATCAATTTTTTCTTTGAAGCAACATGTAAACACATTACTTCAAAGGGGAAAAATGTACACCTTAAAATCGTTGAAGAGTATTTCACCACTAAATACTAGTTATTTAATTAATATTCGACTACATATAAATAAATTCTCAATTTATTTATATAGTTCACCCTTTTCTAATTCTCCAAATCTAAAATCATATTCTTCTAATTTAATTACATAAACAAATTTCCATAAGCTTGTTTTATTTAATTAAGCTTCATTAATCTTAGATAAGGAATTCAAGCACATGTCTACAACTTTTTCATGCCACCTCACCAAGGTTACATGAAATTAAATAATTCTCATTTTTAAATTAGAATTATCTTCAACAAATTTTCAAACACATGGCTTATTCCTCACACACTTCTTCAACAACCTTTCAAACACATGGTCTTTTTCTCACACACTTGATTCCTCCATCCATTTGGCATGTTGTCTTTGGTCAAGGGAACACCTTCTTGATTATCTCCATCTCCATTGTTCATCCCTCTTGTTTGAATATGGATCGTTGATCGCTACCACATCACAAGATGCTTGGAAAAGCCTATAAATACAACCCTTTGTCATTGTATTTTGCATCCACATTTGAGTAGAGTTATCATGCAGGAATATTATTTGAGCATTGGAGCATTTTGGAGTCTTATAGTTGCACACTTTTCTTTATAGTTGCATTTTAGATTAGTATGTTCATAGTTAGCATTTGAGCATATGCAAAATCATCCTAGCTTCATATCATAGCCTTTACATTGTATAATCTAACATCACTATCCATTCATCATAATATCAGAAATGATTATTATTTCATGGAATGTGAGGGGTATGAATAGAATCCCTCGACAAAAGGCTATTTGGGAGATGATTGGCACTCATGGTCTTGATATGGTTTTCCTTCAAGAAACTAAGTTATTTGTGGATGGTATGTTAAATAGAGCTCCTGGAATCTAGTCTCGTGATTTTTTTCAATGTTTCATGGCTCATGGTAATTATAGGATGTGGCCTTTTTATGGGATCCTAGGAATATTGCTTCTCTTTGGTGGTGTTTGAGTCGCTCGGCTACATATGTGGTTACGTCTAGTGTGGAGTCAGGTGAAACCTGCCTCTTTGCCAATGTTTTCGTTCCTACTAATCCTTCCCTTGTTCCTATGGATTGTATCAAGGTACTTTAATGTTGTTTCTTGTCTTAAGGAGAAATGTGGTGAGAATGTCAAGCTTGATTAGTTTGCTTGCCTCCTCAGGGATAATATTTTTTTTTTTAATTTAGTTGATGTGAAGCTAAACAATGGTATTTTCACTTGGAATAATAGGATATGTGGAGATAATTCTATATCTAAGAGGCTAGATCATTTCTTGGTTTCTTGCTTTTGGGTGGGGGATAGGTGGTCTACCAGCTCAGAGATTTTGGACTGGAAAGGGCTGGACCATTGGTTGATTAAGCTCTCTGCTATGGCTTTTAGAGTCGCTAGGAACCCATCTTTCACATTTCAACTCATGTGGCTACAGAATTCTTCTCTTTATGATCTTATGGTAGATTGGTGGCATCAAGGGAATCCTACTCATGGAAGGGTTATGTATTCCTTTTCCAAAACATTACAATATGTGAAGTATAAGCTCAAGAAGTTGAACATACAGTGTTTTGGCAACCTTCACCTCAATAAAATGTCATCTCAAGCTAGTTTATCTGTTATCACTCATTGGATCCAGGATCATGGTCTTACTGATGATTTGATTAGGGAAGATTCAATAGCTATTAAGGAGTTGGAGGAATGGGAGTTGTGTGAGGACATCTTTTGGAAGCAAAAGTATCGGGTTGGTTGGCTTCAAGAAGGGGATCAAAATGCGCCCTCTCTTCATAATTATGTCAAAGCTAGAAGGATGAGAAATCTTACTCCCTCCCTGATGTCATCAAAGGGGTTAGAATTATTGTCTATGGTTGATATTTCTAGGGACATAGTTCGGTTCTTCTCATCTTTTTTCACTAGGGACTCTCTCCCTATTAGTAGTGGGGAGAATGCTATTTTGGATTGCATTCCTCCTTTAGTTTCTAATGAGATGAATGTGGTCCTCATGCCTCCTATTCTACTACATGAGTTGGAAGAGGTTTTGTTTCAAATGAAAAAGGTAAGGCCCTAGGCCTAGATGGATTTCATATTGCATTCTTCCAAGAGTTTTGGGAAATTATCAAATTTGACCTCCTTGAGGTGGTTCAAGAGTCACAACGTAATAAGTAGATGCTATGTGATATGAACTCTATTTTTTTGGCTCTTATTCCTAAGTGGGAGGGAGATAATTTTTTGGACCAATTTAGACCCATTGCTCCCTACATTATGGTTTACAAAATTATCACTAAATTGATTGTTGAAAGACTTAAGCCTAGGCTCAACTCTTTGATCTCTGATGAGCAAGGTGGTTTCGTTTTTGGAAAGAAAATTCTTGATGAGATTGTGATTGCTATTGAGGTCATTCATTCTATGGAAACTTCGAAGGATAAATCCATGTTCATCAAACTTAGCATGGTGAAGGATTATGACAGGGTCAGATGGACATTCTTACAAAAGATTCTTTGGGATTTTGGTTTTGACAAGGAGTGGATTGATTGGGTTATGAGTTGTGTAATTTCCTCCTCCTTTTTTGTTATTATTAATAGTGTTCCTTCGAATTTTTTTGGAGCTTCCAAGGGACTTCTTCAAGGGGACCCTCTATCTCCTTACCTATTTATCATAATGGCTAAGGCACTGGGAAGATTTATCAAGTCTTGTGCTAGTCAAGGTTTGATTCAAGGTTGGAGTTGGGGTGGTAGGGTGCATCGTTATTCTCACTTGCAGTTTGTGGATGATATTGCTTTGATGGGTATGGCCAAAATTTAGGAGGCTATGAACTTAAAGAAAACTTTGGATGCTTCTGGGAAAAAGATCAATAAGGATAAGTCCTCGATATTCTTCTTTAACACCCCTCATCTTATTCAAAACAAAATTGCTCGAATTCTTTAGCTTCATATTGGTTCTCTCCCTTTTTCTTATCTTGGGATTCCCATCTTGGTGGGTTGTCAACTTAGAGTTATCTGAAAACATGTGTTGGATAATTTTCATAGGAGGGTAACTCATTAGACTTGTGATGGCTCTCGTCAATTGGGTGTATGAAATTTTTGAAATCTATGGTTCAGACTCTTCCTATTTATAGATGTTTTGTGCAGGTTGCCCCCCGGTGCTTCATTAAGGAGTTTGATTCCCTTGCCCATCAATTTTTATGGGTTGAGAATTTTTTCTTCTTCAAAATGGAGCCTTGTCAAGTGGGATTCTATATGCAAGCCAAAGCAGGAGGGTAGTCCTGGGCTCAAGCCTACAGGTTCGATTAGCCAAGTCTTAGCTACCAAGTTATATTGGTGTTGGTGTACTAGCTAGGATCAAGATTGGGCTAAGATTATTACTATTAAAAGTATCTTTGGGGGGTGAGTATTGTGGATGTGCCTTGGTGTAGCCTTATGAGGAGGGGGTCCATGATTTGGGAGACTCTCAAAAGAGGGGAAAATCTCATTAAGTAGGGTCTTTTTTGGATTTGCAATAGTGGCTTTGATGCCCTCTTTTGTAATGATTTGTGGGATGGTTATTCCCCCCATATTGACTATGTATCCTCATCTTTTACCCCTTTGTAATAGTTTTCTTGATGATGGTTGGAGTAGGGTGAAAGATTTCAAATTGGTGTAGGCTTGGGGTTAGGTGGAGGTGGTGCATTGGAAGAGTTATCTGGAGTGGCTGCCTTAGGGAAATGAGGAGGCTCGTCTAGAGCTCACTAGGATTTTGGTTGACAGAATGTGTAATTCCCTTTCTAGGAAGGATACTTCGGCTTTGGGTCTAGTGCCAAAGGGTGAATTTCCAGTGGCCTCAGGTTACCTAGAGCTAGATAGATATGTGTTTGGTAGGAGGGAGGTGCCTTGGTGGAAGCAAGTTTGGAACAAAATTTCTTGGCCCAAATGTAACTTTTCTTATGGTTGGTTGTTCAAAATAGATGTCGTACGTGGGAAAATTTATGGAAGAGAGGTTTCCATGGCCCTTCTATTTGTGTTCTTTGTCATAACAGTGAGGAAAGTTTCTCTCACCTCTTTTTTTGTGCCCTTTTGCTTGAGCGATTTGACACTTGTGGTGGGGGGCTTGGAATTATGCATGTGTTCATGCCACTTCTTTGGTTGAGTTTTGGGATAGTATGGGTTGACCTTCTACTCAAACCTCTTTTTTTAAGGTTGCTTGGATCATTGCCCCTTCCTTAACTATTTGGAAATTGTGATTGGAAAGGAATAGGAGGATATTTCAAGATGTGCAAATGGTCATGACTCAACTTTGGCATAAGATTCTCTCTAGCATTCAAAAAACTATCTCTGCGAGATGTGACCTATTTGATACTATGGATCCTCATGATGTGGCTATCATAAGGAATTTGAATATGGTGGCTAGTGGTCCTATTTACTATGGTAGCTTTAGCATAAGATTCTCTCTAGCATTCAAAAAATTATTTATGCGAGATGTGACCTATTTGATACTGTGGATCCTCATGATGTGGCTATCATAAGGAATTTGAATATGGTGGTTGGTGGTCCTATTTACTATGGTGGTAGAGGGCCTAGGCATACCAAGTAGAAAAATCAGCGGGAGGGAAAGTGGACCCCTCCTTCTCAGAGTGTTCTGAAGGTGAATACTATTGGTTCTTCTCGGGGGATCGGTGGCATTGGAAGAGATAAGGTTGGTGAGTGTTTTTTTTCTCTATTTATAAATTGCATTAGACTAATAATCTTATTGAGGCACTTGATATTCTTTATGTTGTGGAAAGGGGTTACTCCTTTAGTTGGAGGAAGATTATTTGTGAATATGATTTATAGATTATTGTAGATATGTTGAATAATCAAAGGTTGGAGGGAGCCATTTGGCAACTATCTTTATTGGTTAAATAGATTTTGAGGATGTGCAATTCTTTGGAGTATATCTTCGTTTGTCATATTATTGGGGAGTGGAACAGAGTGGTTGATTGTTTGGCCAAGTGGGCTTCAGAGCATGAGGATAGGTGGGATGTGGGAGATTAGAGTCTTTTCCCTATGGAGTATGTGATGGCTTTGGAGAAGGTTATTTTGGAGGACAAGAATATGTAATTGTGTCCTTTTGGAGTTCCTTTGGGGAATCCTTGCGATCTTTCAAATAGTTGTTTCTATATTGTATCTTGATTTTCTAATAAAAAAGGTCCTTAAAAGGTCAATGATTGGGAATTGAAGAGGAATAGGATGGTGAATATGATGGATTAGAGTAAAAATATTAAGGTCCTTTGATTGGATTTGATGGATTAGATTTGGTGATTATGGATGAATGAATGATTAGGATGGATTGAGGTTGATTTGGATGATAGACTTTGAACCTGGAGTTGTTTGCAAATTCTTAGGTGGATACGTTGAAATATACTATGGATCTATTGAGATATGAATGGATCCACTAAAATAGAGTTTGGGGGAGATGTCACATCCCGTCTTCTTGGGAAAACTTAAACATTAAATAATTTTAATGTTTAAATTACATGATTGTTAATATCAAATAAAATCTAATTTTTTTTTATATATGTTAATAATTGCATAAATACTATTAAAGAAAATAAACATAAAAGAGCCCATTGTGTAAGATATTATAATATATATGCCTAAATGTAAAAGTTTTACAATTTAATTTGATTTAATTAAAAGAAACTAAATAAATTAAGTTATATAAAAACTAATTATTAAGTTAATAAAAATTAAGTAAAACTAAAATCTACATGCATTAAAATGCATGTTACATGTAAAATGACTCATTAAAGGAAAACTTAGTGGAGGAGACATCCATGTAGGAGGATTTAGCTTTTTTCTTCCATAGGCATTGGTAGGGGGTAACAATGGTTATAGTGTTCAATTTTAGGTAACTGGCATGGATTGAATTGGAGGGGGGTACAAACGAGATTTAATCTTTGTTGGCTTATAGTAAAAGTGGAGTCCAAGGTTGGTAATCTCACCTAAGAGGTGCAGGGCCTCCATGCCTTATTATCCTTCCTCTAAATGAGGGTTCACTACCAAAAGGATTAGTAGTGTCAAATCTATTTGGGATCATAACTAAAGTGTTGGGCCATTAGTATAAGGAAACTTGCAGCCATCTAATGACAATTTCCACATAACCCAAAAAGAGATATTAATGCAAATAAGTACTCAAAATCCATATGTAAGAGAATAAACAACATACCCATCAAAGATGACACAAGATATACTTTGGGAAAACCCTCAAGAAGGAAAAACCCAACCTCCAAAAGCATTCATACTCCATATTAATGAGCAACAAAGTAAATACAAGAGTTACAATGAACATTGTTGAAGCATCAAATCCTCTAATGTGTCTCATGTGTCCAAGCATGAATCCACACATCTCATGCAATGCTTCACATATGCACTCCTCAGAAAGACTCAATAATAATAGCCAAACCACTTAGTCCAACCTAAACCACTACACATATGTTTGCTTTATAGACACAAGCTCACACAAAATACAACTAGTGGTAAGGTAAAACCACATACCACAAAATAATATGAATACAAAACCACTAACCCCTTATTTAATATTGGGTACTAAGACTTCACTTTATTTAATATTCCTTCAATATTAAATTATTATCACATGTCTCCCACACATTAAATAATAATATAATGTTACAATACAACATCAAGTGGTCCCCAAATAATTGCCTAGTGTGATTATCCACACCACCAAGGTGCATCACAACTAAATAATTATTTAATTACAACATTATAATAAATCATTTTATGCAATGATGTACAACACCATATCCTAACAATCAAAGCAGGTAAAGCAAGTAGAGTTTTATCCAAAGGATCTGAAAATTTAGAATATAACTAACTAGACATGTAATCATCCTCACATTGTTTTCAATACCCAAATAAATTACCAATTGATCCTTTCCTAGTTTAAGTTTAACAAAACTAGATTCTGGAATGACAAAGAAAATTATATATTGAATTCTTTGCTACCATTGTAATAAATCAATGAGTAGTAAATAGGGTGGAATTCTTGGAAGTCATTATCAAATCAGCCTTAGGATTGGAATTATTTCTCCATAAAATAGACTCAATGAGCTTCTCCAACACCTTTAGACTCTAGATTAATAGTCTCCCGGATCTAAGAACTAATAACCAAATAATAACTTTAGAAATCTTAGAGATTCCTCTCTTTTCTATGCCATCAAAAAGAGACTACAACACTTTTAAGCTGCAAGTTTTTATTTAAAACTGAGACATAAGAAGATGCTGGATAGAAGAGTATATATGCAGATGAGGAGGGCCGCGTGGGTATGAATTAGAGGGAATAACAGAAGAGCCTTCTGCAGATCCATCATCTATTGAAGAAAATGAAAATGGAAAATAGGAAATCAATAGCTTCACAGAGGTAAATGGAAGGATCAAAGGAGAGAAGCATGGATGGATGAGAGAGATCACAACAAAGCTATGGCTTGAGTGGCTCTAGGGGTCCTTTATCTGCGATCTTCAAGGTTGTTACTTGTTGTATTGCGCAAAAATGGAGTTCTCTTCATCGCTTGGAAGCGTATGGATGCTTGTGTTTGAGTGGATGTGCTTTGTAATGTTTGAGCTTACAAAGTGAGGTCAAAATTAGGGTTATAGGAAAAACTTTGAGAGATAACTGTTAAATGCAAGAGTTAAAATAGATGAAAGTTGTACATGTATTTGGCTCATAGAATTTAATCCTAACCTTTTCATCTACAAATCATATACCAAAGATCCCTTCCGAGCTTGATGTTGAACTATTTTTGTATGGAAGTTTCTAAATCCTTTTAATCAAGATCATTTTTTTTATTTTCTTGTGTAAATCCTGCTAACATGGCATTTCATGAGACAAGGGCTTAAATTTGATGGCCGTATGACCATATTTAGAGATATTTGCCGTAAAATACAATCAAAATTTTAAGAAGATTGTATAAGATGAAAGGAGAGATTTTGGATAGACTGTCAAAATTTATATAGAATTATAATGATTATATATTTGATTTATATATAATTTTACTTACACTAAGGTATATCATAATGTTTTAAGGGCACCTTTGAATAGATAACCGTCATTAAAAAACTTGTTGACAGGCAAGGTCGACCGTCAAATTTAAGCCCTGCATGAGACCACTTTTCTTGAGGTATTTTTCCAATTGGTTCTTGTGCCTTGTCTATGTTTCCGCATTTTGCATACTTCTATTATAGTAATAAAAAGTCTTCTCTTTAATCTTTTATTATTATAAAAAATATTACATTTATATTTTAATAGAATTATTAATTATTATCATCTTGAAACATAGTGTTACCTTGTTTTAAAGAGGTAATATAGATTTCAATCTCAATCTCAAATCATGAGAAGAATATATTTCTTCTTTACATGATGAAATTACTATATTTATGGGTTGATAAGGTTGATTTTGTTAATATAAGAAGTGAGAATAATAAATGATGAGGATTAAGAGATAAAATGGTAAAGTATAAAAGAGATCAAGCGAAGGGCTTCAAATAAAAGAAATAAGGTATCTAAATTGTGGTATTGAATATTTAAATTTATAAATTAAGTTTGGATTAACTTAACGAATTGTATGTATTTCACAAATTTTAATTTGCATAGTGGAGGGGATGAATTTTTGTATTTATCTCAGATTATGTTGTAACCATCCTTGTTTAAGATGTGTGATTTTCACATTTATTTTAGTATAACATATCAAGAGACTATATTAAGCAATGGGAATCTTTGTTTTGGATTAAAAATTGCATATAAATTAAGATCTATAGCATTGGAAATAAGTTGTATGTTGATTCTTCACGAAAGAATTGAATTTAATGAGAAGATTAAATGTAATCACTACATGATGATATAGGCTTGAGTGTTTTCATACTATGATGTTATGCATGACAATGTATTCACGAGTGTCTTCTTATTATGAAAGTTATGTCTAGAGTTGTCTTCTTTGAGTGTTCTCTTACTATGATTATTATGCAAAATATTATTTTTTGAGTACTTGTGGAAAGTTACCTTCCTAGACAGGTGTCAAATATGGGTATAAGGGAGCATAGATTGCTTTTTCCATTTCTACTATTATTTTGATGTAGATGACATTATGCTTGGCCAAGCTTGATAAGACCATTGAGATAGATGGATTATATATATGTATATTGCTCTCTACCATATCCTAGTATCAATCATAGCATGTTCTTGTATAATAGGAATGCATGTAGATATACTAGGCATGCACTAGATTCCATCTTGTACATCAATTTCTTTTTACTAAGTGTAAGCTTCGTGGTTGGGCAGAAAAAGTGTTTGGACCATGTTCTTGTCTATTGATTTGTAGATGACTATGTGAGAGTCAAAGGTGGTAAGAGACTTTATTATTTGCATCTCCACATAATTATTGACTTGTTATAGGCATATGTACTACTAGAATTGTGCATCTTTTGTGGACGATTCTAGAGTATTTGTACATTGTTTGTACTTTCACTATTATTATGACTTGTTGGCAATGGTCTGCCCAAGTCCAATATTGTATCTCAATATCTTTTTTATATAAGTCCTATGTATGAATGTAATGTCAAGTGATGACATGGCATGTAATGAGGATATTCCTCTTGATTTCTTGTAAATAAAAGTGTTTTCTTGCCAATAATATTTTATTTATTATTATTTGAGATTCGTAAAAGTTACAGGAGATTTTAATTATGTGAAGTGCAACCATTGACCTATGCTTTATATACATTAATTTTGGATTTGTATATGTTGATTTAGAGTTGAATATTTTGGACTATTCATGCTCAAAAAATAAATAGGACATATACATTGATTTATGGTTTGGATACACTAATTTGGATTGTAGATACACTATTTTGGAGTTGGATTATTAGGATGTTGGATTGGGTGGATTTTAGGAACATTGGATTGGAAGATATGGATTTTGATGATAAAGCTTAACCTTTGGTAATGTTTGAAAATAAATAATCAACAAGCACTAAAATTCATACAAATGACTTGGATTTTAAATATTTTAATATTTAAGGGGTTACATGGGTTTCAATAGTAAAGACACGCTATCACATCAACAACCTATGATTATTTAGGTGGGTGATCAATCCTTGTAGGCCCACATATATATTGTTTATTAGGTGATTAGTAGTTAGGGAGTGACAAATTACATGGTATCCCTTATAGTAGGAGGCCAAAGGCCTTTTCCAAAGATGAATTTTACTTCTCACCACTTGAAAGCATAATATGAGTAACTTCTCAAGGCTAACCTCTTACTAGTGCACTATAAGAAATGATGACTTATTAATTATTATGCATGATGAATAATGGTTGTTAGGTGTGTAATTTATATAATGCAAGGCTATGTGAGCCCAAATTTATAAATAAAACATAGTAAAATTAAACAACCTACAAAAGGGACCAACCCTTAAACTTCACTACACCAAGGTATACAATTCTTGGGGGTTTCAATTGAGTGATAAGATTTTACTTCCAAGAGGTGTGTATTTTGATTCACTCCTACTTTTTATCTACTCTATCTAAACCTTCAAGTTGGGGTCATTCCCTAAGGTGACGAAATCCAAAGGTAGGCCCCTAAAAGGATGATCCAATTGTTTTAAGTCATCCAAGATTACACAAAGTGCAAGAAGATAGCATACAAAATTGGGATCCTTGGGATATGAAGAATGACCAAATAAAAGGACCAAATCTAGGGTTTTTACTCCATGATCAATTGAAGGTGTGATAAGAAAGCATAAAATTAGAAGTGGTTAGAATCATGGCATACAATATCCATTACCCTTAGAAGTTAAATGTTCTTATATTAGTGGAAATAAATTTCCTTCAACATGTGTCATGATAAATGATTAGTAGTTTTGTATTTTTATCATGGATAAGTGATTACAAGATACATAAACAAGGGGTTAGACAAAAAAAAAATGATCAAATAATTTATTTTTTTCTATATTAGGCATTGAGTACCAAAAAAACAAAGAGGAGATACAATATAAGGTGTCAAGACATGACTAGTCAAAACTAGAACATATGATGCACAATCTACAACCAATAACCAGATTAAAAAAGATATATGATCAATTGAATGCAAACATATATAAAAAAAATAGGTTCTACTATTCCCAATATAATTTTTGGTTACTCTCATTTTCATATTAATCACTCCCATGTTCTTATAGGATGGTTTTTATAGTCCTCGTCCTCTAAATCTTTGACAATTAAAATAATTCAATGACTTTAATTTTTCCATTTTTGAACCATCCTGCTCTCCTCTTTGTTAAGATCCTTAATCTTATTCTCCATGTATTGTTTGATAATCTAGAGATCCTTCTTATCGATTTTTATCCCTCCCTTGTGAGAAGAATTTGGCACTGACAATTTCCTTCTTGTAAATCAAGGTCATACCTTCCTTGAGAAAAATCTAAAACTTGCTCATTGGGATCTCTGAGATACAAGAAACCTACAACATAGTATTAAAAATAATGAGCTCTAAAGTAGAGGAAGTAAGGTTCCTTCTCTTACATTGAAAAATTTCCTCATTTCTCGCTTTCCAAATGTGTCAAAGAATCTCATAGGTAAAGAGTGACAAAAACTTGTTAAGCTCATTATGAAAATTCCTAACATTCCCAAACAAAATGTGATACCAAATCATACCTTCTTTACTATCCCAATTAGGATGACTCCCTAAAATTTTAGACCAGAGCTTAACAACAAAAGGACTTGACTCAAAAACAAATGCTCCAATATTTCAATTTCATTGCACAATGAAAAGAAAAAAATAAGAAAAGAATGACTTAACGAATCATAAAAAATAACAAGCTTTTAAGCACAAGAAGCCACCTAAAGCACTTCTTCTTGGGTTCACAAGGAGATTTCCCTAAAGCCCTAAAAGAAAAGAAAGATCATTAGTGGACTAGTTAAGATTCCACTCAAACAAGATACTACCTAGACCTCTTTCAACTCAACCAACAAGGCATAAACCTTTTTTGAGGTAATTTTCTATAAAGAAAAATCATTAGTCCAACTAATGTTTCCCAACATTTTAGTGTTGAACCTTGTTTCAACAGGAAATTTAAAGTTATATATAAAACTTTCTTTAGCAGAGAGAAAGTTCTTATCTTCTTCTTAGGAATATTAAATTTATTTTGGAGAGTATTCCACTCAATAAGCCATTCATTTTGTAAAATACTACCAAAGTTATCAATATTCTTTACAACCCACTTATAAGTTGAGCACCCTTGAGTTAAATCCAGTGACTTATTATTCTAGTGCAGGCTCCACCATATGGATTTGAAAGCCAACAATATATTATATTTTCCAATAAAATCCTCTTTATTGATGATTAAGAACTTAATAGTTTGCCAAGCCTTCCAAATGCTCTCAAAGACTTTGGAGCGAAACAGAAACAGGGAGACAACAAACTTGCAAAATAATATATCATGAGGATGTAAAATAGTCCACATCTTTTATTTCTTAAGCTTGGAAAAAACAATATTATTTCTTATAATAATTTTTCAAGGTTCCTTGTACACTAAAATTATTTAAGAAATTATTTTATATAAAAATAAATACCATGCCTCTTTAAGTCCCTAAGTCTCAAATCTCTCATGTTCTTAGGAAGACAACACCATTCCTAATTGACTACATGTGCCTTTTCCTCAAACTATTCCCATTGTTTTTTGTACCTTGTTGAACTGGTAGCTTTTGAAAATCCAAGTTGAAGAAAAATAAATAATATAATATGACAATACTTTTTGACATACTTTCAATCTCCCTGAAAGGGATAGCGGATGAGATTGCCATTTGACATTCTTTTTCTCAATTTTTTTTAAAAGAAGGGTACTTTTTTATTAAATCAAGAGAAAGCAATCATATAGAGAAAGTTGGGTCTAGAACAGGCACCCAGTACCAAAAACAGAAACCACATACCACCATCCAACAACCCAAAGAAACCAACCATAGCCATCAACCTGCCATATCCTCAATAATGAGCCTATCTAAGTCTTGGGAATAATCCCAAGATACATGGTCCCAACTATCTGCCTACCAATCCCCAACATTCTTTGAGGCTCATTTAGCCAAACAATCAACAACCTTGTTCCATTCTCGATGAATATGTGAAAAGGAAACAAAATCAAGCATAGAACTCAATCTAAGAATCTATCTAACCACAAAGATGAGGTTCCAATTAGCACCATCCAACTTTGACTCATTCAGCATATCAATAAGGATTTGAGAATTTGACTTACAAATGATTTTATGCCATCCAAGAGCACAAGTTCTTTCAATGGTGGTGAGAATCACCAACCCTTCCATGAAATTATTTATCTAATGCCCCTTATGAATAAAGAAGAAGAAGATGACCTTACTAGTGTTATCCCTTCCAACTCCACCAATCCCAACATGACCAGGATTGCCTCTAGAAGAACCATCAGCGTTAATATTCAAAACATTAGCAGGAGGTGGGGACCACCAACCATCTCTCTGAGTTTTCCTTCTAGATTGGCGACACCTCCTAACATAGGGAGACCTGAGGGTTAGATCATGAAGGCCCAATGATGAGGCTATATAGTCTCCTAGACCATTCCCAACACACACTGCCAAACCTGATGAACTACCAACTTACAGCCTTGAAAAATCCTAGAATTTTTTTCAAGCCAAATTTGCTAGAGAATGAAAGTGGGACCAATATTCCACACAACCTAAGGGAACGATGCCTATGTCCAGAGTCTCCCCAAAATCCTCTAGAACTCAATCAAAAAAGCATTAATATAGGCATGCCTCCACAAATCCCACCAAAGATGCCAGAAAATTTAGAAAAGGAGTAGTGATAAACAAATGAGGAGAGTCCTACTCACTGTTGCCACAAAGAACACAAATCGAAGGACCATGAAAGACACGCTTCCTAAATTTATCCCAAGTAAGACACCTATTACACATAAGATTCCACACAAATTAGTTACACTTAGGTCAAGAAAAATTATTCCACACATTTTTGCACCACAAAACCTCCATTCCCCAATTTTTCATTCGCTTCAACTCTTGATATCCATTGGCCACCACATAGGTCCCCTTAGGATCAAGACTCCACGACAAGATATCTAGCGAGTTGAGAGATTTGCACTGTCTACCAGCTAAAATGACCCTTAACTCCACCCGATCAACCTTCAAACCCCCAACTGGCCACTCAATAGGATTCTTCCATCTAGACACTCCCACATTTCTCTAGAGTTGATTTGATTTAAATTTTGCCACTTGGGACCAACTAGCCTCCAAGAAGTGATGAAAAAGGTCCAACAAATGAGGGTACCTGGTCAAGATTGGGGGAAATCCATCCTAGGAATGTTGAACCAAAAGAGAGCCTCAGTTATCCTATTGCATATCTAGAACAAACCATCTTTGATCAGCTTAGCCCCCCTTTTTAAGAGTTTCCCAAATGATAGAACCTCTCCCAAATAGCCCAACCCAAGGAACCTCATCCTTTGCAACACCCTGTAGGAACTTAGTAGAAATAATCTACACCCAAACATGATCCTACTCATTACACCATCGCCAATAACACTTAGCAGTTAAAGCTTCACCATTAAGGTTGGCCTATCACAGCCCAAGACCCCCTTCCTGTTTGACCTATAGATAATCTCCCACCTAACAAGACTCCACTTTGAGGATGCTAAGCTACCAACCCATAATAATTGTCATGCAAGAGAGACCAACTCCCTAATAAATCTAGGAGGAGCAACTTGAAGCATGCACCTATAATTAGGAAGAGCCTGAACTACAGATTTCAAAAGTAACACATGACCTACAAAAGACAGCCACTTATGGGTCCAATGATTCACTTTTTCCTAGAACTTATCCAAAATATTTTTCCAAGAGCCCCTAGGGAGGGCTCCAATAGAGAGATGAATCCCCATATAGATCATTGGGAGACTTTGAATTTGAAATTAGAGGATACAAGCAATTCCTTATTTAATAAGAATAGGGGTATTGAAAAAATATATTGAAGACTTACCTTCATTGATAGGAATAAATCACTATTCCAAAAGTTGATCTGCCACAGTGCCACCAATCGACCATTGAATCTTGAAGATGGGGATCTCACAAGCACATAAGTTGGAACTTAAAAGGACTCTTAGCAGCATGAGCCAAAGATGTTGACATCTTAATTGGCTAGTGATTAGAGCCCCTCTAGTCTAAAATTTTAGACCTAGTATCCCAATTTCCATCAATCTAGATGCAAGAAACCAAGAACCTATCCAACATTTCAGAAATGAAAACCTCCCCACATCGCCTATTATTCCATCTGAAGTGGCCATTGCTAGGCTTTATATCCACCAGATTCAAGATAATTATATTATCTCTAAAAGAAAGGTCGATGACTCCAACCTTTGTACACCACCCCTCTTTTCCTCCAACTCGGCAATGGCATTAAAATCTCCATTAATAACCTAAGTATATAAGGGAGTGAGACTCTAAATATAATGAACATGAGACCTAAATAAATACTTTCCAGGAAGATCAGTTGGGGCATAAACATTGGAGAGAAGAATAATCTCTCTAGACTCCAAACTTGAAGCAACAATAGAAATAGAAAACTTACTAGAGAAAAACCAAAGAGGGGAAATCTTTAGTGAGTTCCATAGGAAGGCCAGAGCTCTAGCATTAACATAAGCACCAATACATTGACATTGACTTCTCCACCAAATTTTAGGAGCTAAGTTACACATTCTTTGCACATCAAACTTTGTCTCCTAGATAAATAACATATCTAGTGAGTGAGTTCTCACCAACTCCCAAAAAAAAAAATTATGGGGCCACTATTCAATCCCCGTACACTCTAAGACAAAATAATCATTTCAGAGAGTGGGAAAAGTGGGAATAAATGGTTTTAACCAACCTTGACTCCACAAATGTATCATCCATTATCTTAATTTTGTTTAAAACCTTCTTTCTCCCCACCTTAGGAGGTTTCTCTAAAGACCCTTTCTTAATATTCTTTTGTTGGATTCCAAGAGTTGGAGAAGATTTACTGCCTTTCCTAGTATCCAATTCTTCCTATCCTAAAGGAGAAACACTGGTAGCAAAATCCGACTAAACATTATTCTCCATGCACATAGGTTCCATAGGTACCTCAATAGACCCAAGAGCAAGATTTGTATCCATTTGAGCAACCACCATGTCACCCACTTAAAGATCCTAATTCTCATTAACCTTGGATAACACCTGATGCACCATCAAGTCTCCCAATTGAAGATCCAACATACAAGGATTTAAGTCTTGTTGGCCTAGATCATCTAGAGTATCAAAGCGATTAAATATTTTGTCATCTTACCTATCCAAAAGAGTCATTTTTTCCCTTTGCACCCATTACGAGGCTTAACAGGAATGAAACCATCCTTATCAATAGCTTCCCCAATCACAGGAGCCTTTTCTTTGTTCATCTTAGGAGGTTGTCGAGAAGACTGATTGACAAGATGCACTAAAGAACAAACTCTCAGACATCTTTTTTGAAGGTGGTCATACTCATGATAAATCCATAATCTAAATGGGAGAGCTTCAAAACCCAATTGTTGAATCCACAAAGTGAACCCAAGGTGAATTTCTAGAGAATCAAGCAAAGGGTTATTTAAATCTATTTTAACACATATGCAAGTATAAGAAATTACCCTTTTATCCAGAAATTCCCAAGGAAACCAAGGAAGACACACCCAAACAAGAATACAAGATGGTAGTTCCTCTGAAGGGTTGAAACCACAATGTAATGGCTTGATAAACATGCCCACTTGATTATATAAATAGGGGCCTCCTTCAAAAGTCCTGTTGTGATATGTCATGCAGTTGAAAACCACTAGAAAATAGTTGTTAGCATCCAACATAATTTCTATTTCTCCATTAGGATTCCATGTGTGTTGTTGGCCTCCACTAATGGTTCAATAACTAAGCCCCTAAAGTTGTAACTTGGAGATTAGATATCTACACTAAGTAGTTATCTTGCTCATCATGAAGGTTCATTTCATTGTCAACCCAAGGATGTGAACTTGAAATGGGTCAACACTATATGTGCACTAGGACTCCACTATAGTCATCCTTAAACTAGAAAGGAAATAGTACTGAAAACAAAATGTTGGAAAGAGATCAACATAAGTACTAAGAATAAATTATCAACTAAACTAAGCATCAACAATTGAACTAAAATGGATGACAAAAATAGAAATCTCAGCAAACAGACAAGTAATTACTTTTTTTGCCTTAGCTACAGGAATAGTTGTGGAATAGAATTCCAATGGTTGCAAGAACAAACAACTATTGAGATCGAAACTAATTATTGAATAGAAAAATAACTATTAAACTAAATGGATGGAATTCTCACCAAGTGGGCCCCCTTGAATGAGTATTCCCTAAGCTAATTCAAATGCAACAAATCAAAATATAATTTTATTCATTGAAAACATGATTACATCATATCAGCAATATAACTATATTACTTGAAACTGAAAAATGCAAGTACAATCTCAAAACATCCAACCTTGTGAAAAGGGGCATCTAACCATTATTTATAGAGGGAAAGATTCTAACTAGGTAGTCGATTACAACAAAATAGGAGGATGTCATTTATTGAAAGCATAAAAAAGAGGGGGGAAGTTATGCATGCACTAGATTTAGTCAAAGCAGACCTGCCTCAACAAGGATCTAGCACAACAACACCTCCTAGATTTTTTCAACTAACAAACATGATCATTTAAAAGGTAGTTACAACTTCCACATGAGCTAGGAATTTCCCTCCATTGGAAGTTTCCCTCCATTGACCTCTTAATGACCATCTTTTTTACTTCCTTAGCAACTAACCAGTTGACATGAACTTATTCCACTTTGCAATCTTCAATTATATATGTATTTTAATGTGAACCTGCATAATGACATTAGCACACACGAAACAATTGCATATCCATAATTACCTTAAAGTAACATCCATTCAACCACATGTAAAATTAATATAGACAATTCACCTAGCAAGTTGATATTATCAAAATTCACAAGGATAAGTTCATGCCCAAGGTTCATAAATTTAAGGAAATAACATGGAGAGTGTCAATAACCAAGTGCTAAAGTCTATAGTATCAATAACAAATATATGATAAACCTTATCAAAATTGAGCCATTATTTGGACTCATCATCTCCCCCAACCTAATGATTTGTTGGTCCTCCAACAGAGGGAGCTTTATTCCTTTGCCTTGTCAAAGCTCTGAAGACACCAATTGCTAATTGTCCCAAATCAGTCTCTATAGTATTTGAATTTGGATCCCAGTAGAACCCCTACTTGTTTTCCAATCTACTCCACCTTGGTCTCTTTATATCTATATCATATTGATAGTATATGTAAGCTGGTACTAGCCACAATAGAGTAGGTGGCTGGAATGTCAATGGAAGCCAATAGTGTTGCTTCATCCTTCCAAGTTGTATGTACCTAGTGCTTCATTTACATGTTGCAAAATAATTTTGCAAGGAATGGGGTTTAACTTGTTTCAACTGATCTGGAAAATTATTCCATCTCTGTGATAGGTATCCCAATACTATTTTCCCTGTAGTAGTAGCTACCTACTCATACTCCTGGTATGCTTCATCCCTAGCAGGCATAACCCTATTTTTGTATTCTAGATTATAGAGAATTATGTCATGTGTAGTAGATATCCATAGGATTGCTTGATTCAGCGCTCTTAGAGACAAGGGAGTATGGAGCTCTCTCTCCCTTTATATCTTGAATTGTTGCCCCTAATTGATCTCATTTTGGATCCATGACATGAATTCCCTCAAATGGATATCCCCAATGTATAGCAATGGGTTCCACTCATGGTCATTAGGAATAGCATAATTATGCAAGTACAATTCACACAAAAAAAAATTAACTTCAAGAGGAGAGGATTGGTAGGCTTGGAAAAACTCATGTGGTATTTCAATGGAAGGGCTTAAACCTAAAATAACCCTTGACAACTTGAAATAAAGATGACGCTCTTTTAAATGCAGTGCATAAACCCTTGGACGAGTTTTGCATGCCATCATTTGTGGTACTAGAGCCACCACATTATCTACCTTATCCTTCAATGCAACAATCTCTACATTCTTTCCCTCAATTTCTGCATTTTTTTTTTTGACTTCTTCCTGTAACTTGAGTGTTTCCTTATTCCACTCCTCCTCTTTCTTTTGCATTTCATTCCATAAGTTCAAAGCTACATATTCCCATAAGAAAGTGGGAGGTTTATGTTTCCCTACCAGGATCTTTCCCTGCACCAACTCGTGTTGTTCAAATTGCTCCAATTATAGTAGTTCTTGTTGTTCATCCAACTCTGGTTGCAGTGGTTCTTGATTTTCAACCTGCTCTACAACAACAAGTTCTACTAATCCTATGTTTGCTTGTTCCTCAAAAATTTCTTCCACCTCAACATTTACCAACCCCTTAGGACCTTTTGTCTCCTTCCTGGGTGTTCTTCTGAGCCTGGGGCTTCTTTTTGGAGGCATATCAGTACTTGGCTCGGCTAGTTTTGATTTCTTTGGAGGGCTTCTATGTTCCTCAGTGGCTGCAAGATGACCAGTGTCATTAGCTTTCCATTTCTTAGGGCTAGGTGTTACTTTTTCTGATGTTTGCTTCTTGGCCTTCCCTTTTCTAATTTTTGCCTCTCTCATTTGTTCTTCCTCTTTTCTAATGGAATCCCTAGTACGAATTGAAGTTTTAGGAAGAACATTGAAATTAGGGTCTAAGGATGAAATTCCTTCATTCAAATACTCTAATTCAGATGAGCTAATTTCTATTGTTGATTCGGTTGTAGGAGGGTTTCTGCTAGAAGTTGAAGCTCTAGGAGTGGTTTTAGTAACCCTCTCACCTCTACTAACCCTATGAGCTTGGGGATGACCTCTAGGATTCACATTTTCCAATATGAACTAATCAATGCTCAAAAATTCTTCCCATGACATACTAGACATTTCTTGCAAAGATTTTTCTACTGACAATTTTATCAAACAGTGATGGGAAACAGAATTGTCCCTACCTTTTTGTGTTTTAGTTTTCATGATTGCAAGAAGGTTGTACAACACATTGAGAAAGTCCATCCTTCTATCATGTCTCATATGGTTTAGAAGCTTAAAATGCATAGAATGAAGGTATGATTGGCAACCCTCGCAAGTAATATATTTCATAATGTAGACAACAATTTGTTTCCATTTTTCTAGCAAAGAAGTTCTCCTTGTCCCCTGTTTATCCACAACAAGTGGAGGATCACTAGGCTCAGTGAATTCTTCCCTAGCTGACCTAGCATCCATGGAAGCAGGGTAGGGATCTCCTTCAGTAGGCAGACCTGTTATTTCAACAATTCTCTCCTCAGTAGCTATAACTTTTAGCCCTTTTACCATTTCCTTACCATCAAAAAGTGTATGTGCAAATTCCAGAGCAATGTCCTCATTGAAACTATCTAGTTTCAAAAAGTAGTCCAACCATCCACAATTTCTGAATTTGACCAAAGAGAGTGCATCTTGCAGTATCACCTAATGAACTATAGGTTCATTCTTGATCAGCTGACCTCCCATTGCTTCTACCCACAATCTGGAAAACACTCCTACAAAATTTTCCTTTCTACAATCCTTCTTTTCAAAACCTAATATCTTTAGCTTCCTACAACTCTTCTTCAATGCTAATGCCAATGTCATGTGACTCTTCAAAGAAAAGAAAGCATAAATGAGGGGTATCATCAAAGAAAATGGTGACAATTTAGTGTCATATCATACATGTGAGTTGTCATTTCAACTATACTATTTCAAATTAGCTCATTTCAAATTTGTTGTCATGTTGGCGAATGGATGACGTGTATGACACGTGGACATATGGGTTCACACTCCCCCCAACCTAAATTAGAGCATGTGTCTGCACAAGCTGGGATGTAATTATGATGTGACAAGCCAGAGTAAAAATATGCGTTATGTGAAATATCAACATTAATGTGCAGTAATTAAACAAATGCATTTAAGATAATTAAGATATATCAAGTTGTTATGCACGTACTTGAAAATTTGGAGTGTCGTTTGCAAATAATGTGGAAGGAAGTATAGGTTACTTTAAAATTAACGTTGAGCTTATTAAATGATGTGATGATGGAGTGAAGTGATGGTGGAGTTATGGAAGAGAGAGAAAGGATGGAGATGGATAAGCAGATGGATTTATTGATGGAGAGATTGATTCCCACAAAGTGGAAATATTTATTATGATTGCATCCATATATTTACTAGTCAAAAGGATGGACACTAGGTTCGCTTACTTCGGCTTCAGGAACTTCGAAGGTCTAGTGTTGACTAAATTGCTACCTTGTTTGAAAGTCAGTTTATGGTATAACCTAAGACAGTGACCGTTGACCAAGAGCTTGAATCTGACAGGGTCAATGGTTGTGAGTTGAACAACACTATTGGAGAAGACTCCTGCAACTTTATATGGTCCCATCCACCTGGTTTGTAGTTTTCCTGCATTATCTTGATACCTGGAATCACAAAGGAGTGCCCAGTCACCTGGCTAGAACTTCTTTTCCTTTATGTATTTGTCATGCCATTTGATTGTTTGATTTTGCACCATTTCAACATGATGAAGAGCTAACTTTTCTCATTTCATCTAAGGCATTCAGTTGCATGATCTTATCCTTATATGCCTCATATATGTTTATCCCAAGGTCTAGTGTTGCTCTAAGAGTTGTATGCTTAAACTCTATAGGCATCATGGCTATTTTTCCATACAATAATTCAAAAGGGGTAAAACCAATGGTTGTCTTCCAAGTGGTTCTATAATCCTAGACAACTTATAGCAACCTATTTTCCTAATCTTTCCTATGAATAGCCATTGTTTTGGTCAAAATAGCCTCTATTTCCCTATTTGTCACCTTAGACTAGCCATTGGCTTAAGGGTGATAGGGGTAGATTTCCTATTCCTTACATTATATTCATTGACCGATGTGACAAGAGTTAATGTAAAATGAGCCCCTTGATCAGTAACTATCTCTCTAGGAATCCCATAGCGTGTGAATATTTCTTCATAGAGGAATTCTACAACTTTATTGTCTCTAGCATGTTTCATGGCTTTGACCTCAACCCACTCAGTCACATAGTCAGTGCAAACCAAGATGTAATATTTTCCATTTGATGGTGGATCAATTGGACCTACAAAATCAAATCCCCATTTATCAAATGGTGTGATGACTACTTGAGGGTATAGAGGCATCTCATCAAATTTAGTTGGTCAGTCCATCCTCTAACATCTATCACACTTCCTTGTGTACTTTCTTGCATCCTTATGAAGTGTGGGCCAGTAATACCCTATATTTAGAATTTTCATTTTTGTCCTATTAGTTGAAAAGTTCCCTCCACAGGGTTCATTTGACATATGTAATATATCATAGGTTTCATCCTCTCTTACACATCTTGTCATCACATGATTTGGTCTAGTGTAGAATAAAAATTCTGCAATCCATGAGAAAGGAAAAGTTTTCTCAATGAGAACCCTTCTCTCTTTTGGAGAGAAATGAGGGGGAACTCTCCCTGTAACCAGATAATTGACTATATTTGCATACCAAGGTGTGTGCACATTGATGGAAAATAAATTTTCATCGAGGAAGGAGTCATCAATGACTTGAGTGTTCTCTAATGTAGTCAATCTAGAGAGAAAGTCTGCCACAACATTTTCCTTACCTAGTTTGTCTACAATGGTGATATCAAATTCATGCATTAACAACAACCACCTTGCTAGCCTACCTGAAATCAAGGGCTTATTCATAAGGTAACTTATGGTTGCATGGTTTGTATGGACAAAGATTTGATATCCTGTTATATAATGCTAGAACTTGTTAAGTGCATAGATGACTTCCAACATCTCCTTCTCTGTCACTGTGTAGTTAAATTCAATTCCTTGTAGGTTCTTGCTAACAAAGTAGATTGCATTCTTAATTGATCCCTCTTTTTTCCCAAGATAACCCATGTAGCATAATCAAATGCATCTATGTGAATATGAAAAGGGAGTTCCCAATTAGGGCCTTTGAGCATAGGAGCATGGGTTAAGGTTGTCTTTAAATCAGAGAATGCTTTATCACAATCCTTTGTCCACTAGAACTCAGCATCTTTAGTTAGTAGATTGTAAACTGGTGTTGCCATCTTATTTAAATATTTTATGAAGCACCTATAGTATCCTGCATGTCCTCAAAAACTTCTAACATCTTTTTGTTTGGCAGGAATAGGAAAATTGGTAATTACCTCAATATTGGCTAGGTCCACTTGAATTCCTTTATGAGAGATATAATAGCCAAGGAATACTCCTTCCTGCATCATCATAAATCATTTCTCACTGTTCAAGGACAAATTATGGTCCTCGCATCTCTACAAAAAATTTCTTAGGTTTTCTAATGCCTCTACAAAATTAGCACCATAAGTAGTAAAATCGTCCATGTATATCTCCATACAATCATGTGAGATATTTGAAAATATACTAATAACTGCTCTTTGAAATGTTGCAGGTGAATTACACAAACCAAATGGGAGTAATGAATAGGTATAATTCTGCCAAGGGTAGGTAAAATTTGTCTTCTCTTGGTCCTCAGGTGTAATCTATATCTGATTATAACCACTGAATCCATCTAGGAAGGAAAAATATTGCTTACCTGCAAGTGAATCCAATACTTGATCTATGAAAGAAAGAGGAAAATGATCCTTCTTGGTGGAAGAGTTTAGTTCTCTATAGTCAACACAAACTCTCCATTTACCTCCCTTTTTAGGCATAATTACCAATGGGGACACCCATTGGCTATCTAAGATAGGGTAGATAAATCCTGCATCCAATAACTTATGTAGTTCTCCTTTTACAATCTCTCTTAATGTAGGGTTGATTCTCCTTTGTGGTTGTCTTACTGGTGTGCAGTCATCTCTAATGTAGATCCTATGAGTACAAAGATTGGGATCCAATCCTTTCATTTCATGGTAATCCCATGCAAATGCATGTTGATACAACCTCAAGAGGTTTGTCAGGGACAATTGTTGCTCTTAACTTAGCTTGTTGTTAATATTCAAATGTTTCCCCTCTAAAACTTGTACTTGTGTGGTCAACCCAATCATGGTTGTTTCATTGATGCTTGGCATTTTTAACTCATGTGGCAACAATGTATGAAGCATATCTATCACTATAGGAAATTCAGGAGCAGGAGGAGTGGGCAGAAGTGTTTGTGATGGACATGCAGAACTGGATGATTCTTCATGCACTTCACAATGGTTCTAAATTATATGAGATAATATTTCATCTTCTTCCTAAAGCTACATGAAAGGAATTTTGCATATCATCATGAGTTGTGCCAATGAATTTACTTCCTCGGCCTCTTCTCCAGCATGTGGCCATATGAGGTTGTCCATATCATGGGATGGTTGAGTAGGACGATAGAGGACAAGCTTTTTAGTGCTTCTCCCATTATAAATAGTCATGTCCCCTGACCCGCATCCAATTTAAGCATCTATTGTAGCTAAACATGGCCTACCTAGAATAATGGGATACCCTCCTAAGAATAATGGGATACCCTCCTAATGTAGCTTTAGGGGAAAGGATCATGAAATTTGTTGGGTACTCCCAAGAGTCTAGAGTAACAAGGAGGTCTTCTACTATACCATCTGGTTTGACAATGGAACTATCATCAAGTTGTAGGAAAGTAGGAGGAGGCCTCATATTTGCAACATTCAATTATTGCAAGATATCCTTAGTCATCACATTGATCGTTGCTCCCAATTCTATTAGAGAATTCTTTACTTTGATTCCATTTATGATGAATCCTACCACATGACTACCTAGGTCAATGTATTTAGGAACAATAACTTTCCCAAGCATGATATCTGCCAACTGTCCCACCACATGAATAGTAGTGGGGTCCTTCTTTTTCCTCCCTAGCTTCTTGAGACATGCTTCCTTGATTGCCTTGCTATATATGGGGACATATTTTATGGCTTGGAACAAAGGTATCTTAACACATATGTGTTTCAACTGATCTAGAATATCAAAGGTTGTTTCTTATTTCTCTTCTTTTTGTTTCACAACTTCTAACCTTTGAGGAAAGGGTGGGTCTTGGTCAGACTGTTGAACTGGTTCAGGATTCTTAGGCACACTTGACTAAATAGGGACATTTTGATGCTCCTCTTCTTCCACAAGAAGCTCGATGATGATAGGAGTGGAAGGATTTGGAAAAGCAGTTCCTAAATGCAAATGAATATCACTCACACTCACAACATATGCAGAAAATTGATTAGGATCTGCAAAGTAGACTGACTATTGCTATGGTTTGTTATTTGGATTAAGTGTGGGTTGAGCTGGTAACTGAGTAGGTCTAAGTGTGTTAGAATTTAAGCTAGTAGGAGGAGGCATTGTGGTAGGCTATTGAGGTTGTGGAGGTGGTTGCATGTAACCAGTTGACTGGTTTGGCCATTGTTGTCCTCCCCTCCATTAGGATGTTTGTTTCCAGTTTCTTGGAGGTTGTTGCCACTGGGGTGGAGAGTTTGGGTAATTGGGCCAGGTATTTGAAGGGTTGTTCCAAGGCTAAGGTGGATAGCCTCCAAAGTTGGATGGGGGGTTGCCATTGATTACCAAATGCATAGGAATTGAAATAAGGTCCACTAAAAGATAATGGATCTGGTGGAATACCTTGTCTTGGAGCCCATGGTCTTCTTTGTGCAATGTAGAAAACCTGATCATCGTCAACCTGAACTAGCCTGAATTTTGGTGGAACCTACTTGCTGTCAATGTTGGCTACCATTTTGCATCTGTAATCCTTCTTCTTCTTCCTACAATGAGGACAATATTCTACCAACATTGCCTCTACCTCCTCTTGTTTCTTCTTTTCTTGAAGAGTGTCTAGCTGAGTAGCCATATTTTTTATGATATCCTACTTGAAATATGCCATCAAATGAGTAATTTTCATCTTCGAGTCTCCACTAGTGAAGGATTTACCCATAGAGGACTGGTAACCTCTTCCTTTCTTTAGAGCTACCCTGGAGTAATTCTGTCATATCTTCTTAATATCATCCCAGGGAACTTGGGTGATATCTACTCCTCCTATTAGGTCCAGAGCATCAATTCAAGTTTCACTAATTCCCTTTAGGAAGAGCAACTTTTGATACTCCTCATTGAGTGCATGATGTGGGGATTTCTACAAAGAAATTAGGAACCTTGAAATATAGTCCTCCAAACTTTCATCTTCCTTCTACTACATCCTAAAGATGTCATCTCCTCTCATATCACTTCCACTGTTTTCATATCATCCCAAGTCTCTGTAGTATTCCTACCTAAGCTCATAAACCATCTTAATGCAACCTCTTTCAAGGCAGTAGAAAAAATTTAAGCCTATGAGCATCAGTAGTATAGTCATAGCTTCTACAGAGGATATCAAACTCAAATAAGAAAGTGTCAAGGTCTTCTATTACCAACTCATAAAACTTAGGAAGAACTAAAGCAAGGATGTTCTTGAGGTTATCAATTTCATTTTGGTCGGTGATAGGAAATGAAAAAGATGGTTGGTTAGGTCTATTTGGATTTTGAACAGCCATATCTACTTGATGGAGTGCCAAAGAAAATGGATTCTCAATCAGGATTTTGGCAGCTTGCTCTTCAGATGAAGTTTCATAATTGGTCAAACTGGGAAATGCATCAGCAAAAGGATTTTCCTCCTCTTCTTCTTCATCTATTGGAATATTTTGAAACTCGGCTAGCTAGTTATCAAGATTAGGGTCATTAGGAAGGAATCTCCCATGAGAATCTCTTCTCCTACCTCTATGCATGTGGTATTAACTTAGTATCAGCCAACTCATACAAAGAATTGATGAAAGAATAGCAGATCATTACTTTTCTTAAATGAAGGGTATGCTAAGGACAAAATTCAGAGATACTAGAGTTAGAAAGAAACTAGAAATTCCTCCAAATAACTTCCTAGCTTGACATCATCCCTGGAAACGACACCAAAAATGTTGGCCTCCTCTAATGGTTCAATAACTAAGCCCCTAAAGTTGTGACTTAGAGATTAGATATTTGCACTAAGTAGTTATCTTGCTCACCATAATGGTTCATTTCATTGTCAACCCAAGGATGTGAACTTGAAATGGGTCAACATTGTATGTGCACTAGGACTCCACTATAGTCATCCTTAAACTAGAACGGAAATAGTACTGAAAACAAAATGTTAGAAAGAGATCAACATAAGTACTAAGCATAAATTATCAAGTAAACTAAGCATCAACAATTGAACTGGAATGGATGACAGAAATAGAAATCTTAGCAAACAAACAAGAAGTTACTCTATTTTCCTTAGCTACAGGAACAGTCACATAACAAAATTCCAATGGTTGTGCGAATAAACAACTGTTGAGACTAAAACTAATTATTGAACAGAAAAATAACTATTAAACTAAATGGATGGAAGTTTCACCAAGTGGACCCCCTTAAATGAGTCTTCCTTAAGCTAATTCAGATGCAACAAATCATAATATAATTTTATTCATTGAAAACATGATTACATCATATCAGCAATATAACTATATTATTTGAAACTAAAAATGCAAGTACAATCTCATAACATCCAACCTTGTGAAAAGGGGCATCTGGCCATTATTTATAGAGGGAAAAGCTTCTAACTAACTAGGTAGTTGACTCCAACAAAATAGGAGGACACCATTTATTGAAAGCATAGAAAAGAGGGAGGAAGTTATGCATGGGCCACATTTAGTCAAAGCATACCTGCCTCAACAAGGATCCAACACAACACCTCCTAGATTTTCTCAACTAACAAACATGATCATTTAAAAGGTAGTTACAACTTCCACATGAGCTAGGAATTTCCCTCCATTGGAAGTTTCCCTCCATTGACCTCTTAATGACCATTTTTTTACTTCCTTAGCAACTGACTAGTTGACATGAACTTCTTCTAGTTTACAAGCTTCACTTATATCTGCATTTTAATGTGAACCTGCATAATGGCATTAGCACAAAACAATTGCATATCCATAATTACCTTAAAGTAACATCCATTCAACCACATGTAAAATTAATATAGACAATTCACATAGTGGGTTGAATTACCAAGACCAGACCATCTTGGCATCGCTCCAAACACCTATTAACTTTCAAGATCCAAGGACGCCCAATATGAGACCAAGCCTCCCCACCTAAGGATTTATTTGAATAATTCATAGCATTAGCATGCATAGAGGAAGATGGAGCATTTCCAAACAACATCTCTTGAAAAGACTTGTTTGTTTCAAAGTAGCATCCCCATTCACTACCATATGGAGCAAAGAACATAATCTCCTAGGAAAACCACACCAAATCACAAGAGAACAAAAAATAAAAGGAAAAAATAAAATAAGCCCCAAATGAAACCCCAAAGAACACCGATCTGCTCCCCTACGTAGTCATCGAACCAATCAAATCTCCTTGAGCACCCTACACACACATGTAATAACAAACAATAGGAATAAAATGGCCTAAATAGCTACAGCAAGGCATGCAAGCCCTACCATGGGCCGAACAAACCCTACAACACCTCCCACGACCTCACCATCGAACCTTGTGTTTTATTTATATTATTTTTCTCAATGTTATCAAGCAACTAATTCCACATATCTTTTAAGGATGGGTTAACAAAGAATGGGATGCCTAAATATCTCACAACATGATTTATCCCACCCTATTTCCATCTAAAATTGATTAGTCAATCTTGTGGTTTTTTCATTCCACCCAAGGATAATATACTTATACTCAAATATCTTCACCTTGTTAGAAAAATATGTCTCAATCATCATAGGTTGTAACCTCTATTGGAGCCAAGTTAGTGTGACATATTCTATGTCTAGCCGATGAGAAAATTTGTAGCCTTAGGTTTTGTACAAGTCGTTGTGACCTTGCAGAAGTCTTTCCAAACAGTTACACATTGGAGTCTTCATTGTGACATGTTGTGTTTGGTATAACCTCTCACCGCCCGTGGAGACCTCTTGTCGACTATTGGCGTTTATCAGATATCGGGGAGAGTCTTAGAGGTTCGCTATGAGCTCTCAATGATAGGAATGTCTCACCAAAAGTATTCACTTGGGGTAACACAAGGATCTCGGGAATATTTCTCAGCAATGAAGAGAGGTCTCACCAACGGGGAAAATCTTGAAGTCATCAGTGTAACACACTTGCTTCGATATGAAGTCTTATCGATGTGTGAATTTCTTTCTGAATGGTTACACTTAGTAATCTTCGGTGTGGCATGTGACTTCGCTATGAACTCCTAGCGACATATGTTTCTCTTGTCGATGTTATAGTTCATTCTCGGTATGACTCCTGGCGACTAGTGATGCTCGTTGTAACTTAAAGTCTTCAGAGTAAAGTCTCAGTGATAGCGATATGTCTTGGTGATAGATGTGCACTTCGAAGTAACTTTGAACCTCAGTATGATCTCCTGGCGAAAGCAATAAGTCACGCCGACTATTGGATGCTTCGGTGTAACACATGAAGGCTCAGTGGGATGTCTTGGCAAGAGCAATATATCTCGCCAATAGAAATTGAAGTTGATGTGACTTGTGAGCTCGGTAAAACATCTTGCCGATGGAGAAACTCTTGTTGATAGAGATGCAATGGATGTCAATGGATTCAGTATGACTCATGGTGTTCGCTATATTGTCTTTCCGATTGTTGGAACCTATGTCGATATAGATAGTGAAGACTTTGTGGCATCGGGGAGACACTGTTAGTGTCTCACCAATATGCCAACAAAGTTTGAATTCTTTTGACCGAGTGATGACCATCTACGTGGCTTGTGTTGGACCAATAGGAGAAGCCGAATGGGAACCGCTAGCAGTTGGACCGTTGTGGCAGTTCTGTGAGGAAGCTCGACAGACAGGAACGACATGAATACATTCTATAATTTTGCAGAGGTTTGGTTGGTTCGAAGAATAATTAGGTGAACAGTTCGAATTGTATCAAAGTGATTTATATTCTATAAAGATAGTAACTTGAAGGTTCCTTTACAATTTTGATCATTGTGAAAGTTGTTGTAATCTGACATCAGAAAGATAAGTCAAAACTCTTTATGTAATTATTTGTTACTATTATACAAAGTGACTTCTCTTGGTGTGGTGGGTTTTTCTCCCGTAAGGGTTTTCCCACGTAAATCTGGTGTTCATATGTGTGTGTATATTTCTCTATTTCTGTTATCTGTTTCAAGTGCATCTTAATTGGACTGTAATTGTAAAATTTTAAAGAGTCTCTGCATTCTTCCCTGAGGTTTTGACGTTAGGAGAGTTGTTTCCATACCTTAGCTTTCCTTACACACCTTTGATGCTTTATAAAATAGCATTAATCTCTTTAACAAAATTTTGAAATTATCAACCTCCAATTTAAGGAAAAGAGTAGTATCACTTGCTATTTGAGCATTTAAAAGGATAGATTCATTTAGGAGAAAAATTCATTTCACAAGAGGGGAGATCTTTGTTGTTCTCAATATGTAATACAAAACATCAACAATAATAACAAAAATCACTAGAGCCAATGGGCACCCTTACCTTATTGATATCTTAAGAAAAAAAGGTTCAATGAGATTGTCATTTATATCAATTTGGGCACATGCATATTTACACAATACTTTAATCCAATCACAAAAACTTCTAGGGAATCCAAAACATCCAACAAAATGAGCACAAAACCCCGTTTAATTATATCACATGCTTTTTAAAAATCAAAAAGCATCATACCTGCCTTTGGTCCCAAATACTTAGTGCAGTTCATACTTTCCCAAATTGTTATAAAATTCTCCAAAATATATCTTCCTTTGATAAATCTTGTTTGATTCACAAATTTAATTTTGCTCAGGATATTCATTAACCTCCAAGCAATAATCTTAGCTAAGATCTTATAGGATGAGTTTAACAAGGTAATAGCCTCTAATTTTTAATCTTTGTTTTGTCCCCATATTTTGGTAAGAGCCTAATGATCCCTTTATTTATGTTATCTCCAAAGGGTCAATTTCTAAGCTATTCCCCATATACTTCCAAGAGATCCTCTACCACCCAATCACTATTTTCTTTGTAAAACTTGATTGGAATCCCATTAGGACTTGGTGCTTTTCCATTTTGAAAGGATTGAATTGAGTTGATTATTTCTTCCTTTGTGATCTTAGAACTAAGGTCATATCTCTCCTCATCATTCAATTTGATAGGAATAAATTTTCTACAAAAAGCTCTAGCTTCTTCACTATTCTCGCTCTCTATTGTAGATAATATATTCTTATTAAAATCTTGAAAGGATCCATTAATCTCTTCAATAGTGCTAGATAATTTCCCATTCACCATTATTTGGTTGATGCTCTCCCTTTTGTCCTTTTCTTTCAAAATATTAAAAAATTATTTAGATCATTTAACCCCCTCCTTGAGCCAAGTAAGCCTTACTTTGATTTTATCCCCTTAGATTTTATAACTCGGAATACACCTTAACTTGTGTTTCATAGTCACTAGATCATCACATAGTTCCTTCCTTTGGTTATTATCCTGAACAACCTTTTCAATACCTAACATTTTATCTTCTAGGCAATTATCTTCTTTCCTTCTATCTAGATCCCTTCTTTTCCCTATAATCTACTAAATTTCTTTCCAAGATTTTATTTATTGTCCCACCTATTAATTGCAAAGTCTTTAAATAGTTGTTCATTAATGTTTCTAATATTCAAGATAACATCCTTGGATTCTTCACCCCTATTGATGGGTGTTTTTTCACCTCTCAACATAGAAAAAACATAAATGCTCTATCTCTCTTTAAAGATAATCCCCTACAAATGAGTTGCAGAAAATATCCCAAGGTCTCTCAGATGTCAAGTCATGGCTATGCAAAAACAACTCATTGTTGATGTGTGATTTACTAGTAATCACAAGGGGCCTTTATGGTTCTCAAATCTTGGAATTTTTGCATCTATAACAAAGTTTCAGAGTTCTAGAAATTGTGAACAGTGACATCAAATTTTAAGACAGCAGCCTGAAACTTGTTTCAATCATCAAATTTAGCTAGGCAGTGATGTTGGGAACTTGTATTCAACTCAAATTTTAAAAGAAAAGTCAAAAGGTTGAAGGATTTAGAAGTTTTCTTAAACTATGAACAACAGTAACAATGGTTGATATTACTACCGATAGACTTCCCAAACTAAGTTTTGCTTAACCAAGAATCATCTACAATATAAAAAAACTAGTGCAATATTCTAAGGTTCCTTGTAGATTTTCAGACTGTGTCATTCACCTATTTAGCATGAATAAACAGTTGAACTTAGGTGCAGAAAATAAAGGAGCTCATACTAACTTTACACAACAATGTATCATCAATAAATTACTAAAAATATGATTTGGAAGTGCATCAAATACCACAACATAAAATCACTATTAAAGATGGACATGAACTAGCAAACTTTAAATGAACTTGAACAATAAATGAACAAGCTGAAGTAAACATATGGAGGCTGAATCATGCACACATAATGAACAATACACAAAGAAACCATCAACTTCAATGCTTTTCTTATATATATATTGTTGCAGAATGCTTTTTACAACAACTCATCTCTCTCTTTGAAAATGAGAGGATGCCCCTATTTATAGTTTTCAAAAAGTAGAATGAATGGTCAAGATTACTTTACAATGAATGGTCCAAATTCATTCTAACTTAGAGTTTTCACATTGCCCAATATGAGTGCAAAATTTATAATATAAAATAGGTTATTTTGTCTTTTCCCTATTTTTTCCTCTAGCCTATTTTTTCTTGTATCTAATTTTGTCTTTTAGCTACTTTAACAAGTATTTATCTTCTATGATGGGATTTCTAGCTTCCCTTTGCAATGAAACATAATAGATAAACTTTCTAATAACAGCCTGGAGTTTATCCCATTTTGTGAAGTTGGATTTGGTGATGTAGAAGGCAATCCTCTTGAAATCATTTGCCATTTCCTCATGGTGCTTCACACACATATCTCCCGCTTTAACCATATACTCCAACTTTGAGAAGGCCCACAAAACAAGATCCATAAAATTTTCCAACAAAGTATCATCGGCGCCCTGTTCTACTCTTTTATGAAACTCTTGTTTCATTGCTTCTCGATCCAATTCTTGGGCAAGAATCTTGTAACCTATTACCAATTCTAGAAGATCATCTACCTCAGCCAAGTGGGTGACAACAATGGCATGAATATCGTCCAATTCTATCAAATACCTCTCTAAAATCGCCTTTCTAAATTCAATATTATTTAACTAGGCGTCGAGCAGATCGTGATCCTCTTTTGACAGAGCTAACTCTTTTTCCAAAATTTATGTGGATAGCTTCAAAATGCTCTATAGACTAGGGTATGTGATTTTGTAAAGATCAGGGAAATCTTTACAAGTGCCTGCCTCCTCCTTGATTTCCTTCTATAGGACCAAATAATGATTATGCATCCTAACTACATAATGGATATCTTTATCGCCCATGTCTATGACTCTTTTGAACCAGTATGAAGTGGATTTGGTCAAGTTATTCATCTTCTCCATTTTATTGACTTCCTCCTTTGATAGCAAGGCGGGTGTTGGTGATTCCATTGGAGCTTCCTCTCTAGATGTTGTCCATTGCTATATTAAAGCAGTTAATTTTTCCACATGTGCTTTCAGCTCTTCCTTTGTAGATTGATCCTTATTCATCTGCTAGAAGATTTTAGAAACAAATCCTTAGAAGTCATCAATTTTTTGAGCTCTGGATACAGTTCCTAGGTTAATGGTCATTACCTGGTAATCTCTGTCCTGAAGGGTTTTTGCATCTTTATCCATTGTCAAAGTTGCTACCTGTAATATTCGCGAGCCTGACACATCCATTGTGATGTGAGATCTTACTTTTGGATTTTTATTTTCTCGCGTCTTTACTTGGGATCAAGCTAATATAGTGTCCAGATGAGCCTTAGCGTCCAGGAGCACAGGAGCTTTCCTTTTCAACTGTTGCTCCAACCATGAAGGGACTTCTACTTGATGGTCAGGGATGTAGTGGTGAATTTATTATTACCTTCCTCCTAACCTTTTGAAGGCTTCTCCTCCTCATGCCTAGGATCATCTTAGATGTTTTCTTCTCCCTTTTCTTGCTCCTCCTTTTTCATTATTTCTTTCTCCTTATTTGACTCGATGGATTCTCCATTCCCCTTAGCAATATATTCTTCTTGTGTTGGCCTTTCACCCTTTGCATGCTCAATATCAACTTCTTGATCGGGCTTGAAATCCTTATTTTATGCATTCTCTTCCTCCCTTTGGAGGCACTTCTTCATTTTGTGGGCCCTCATCTTGGCCATCTTTCGTGAGTTCATCAAATTTCTCCACATCAACCTTTGCATCAGTTCTCCCTTCTTTGGAGCGGTGCTCCTCTAGGCTTGTCTCTTTATCATCATATCTTGTAGGTTGCTCTCCCTCAGGCTCTTGATCAAAAGTCTCCACATCATAGTAAGTGTCAAATTTACTTATATCTCCATCCTTGGGCATTTATTTCCCTTCTTCATCCAAGGCCACTTCATCAAGATCAATCCTCAAACCCTCCTCAACATGTTCATAATAGTCATCTCGATCCAAATATTTAGTCTCCTTAGTGATATCCATTATTGTTTCTTTGGGTTGTTGCCCTCTCAGCCTCTACATTTCTTCATAGATATGCATTGTGGCTTTCATTTTAGGTGGCTCAGTAGGAGGTGGAGGGACAAGTAGTGCTGCAGCAAGTTGAGCCATGAGAAATTTGACCTGGGGATTCAAAATTACCTCAGAGAAATGAGATGGCACATTTTGAAAATAGGAGACAAAAGTCTCCAAAAAGGTAATAGGTGCCATAGAGGTTGTAGGAAAATAAGGCGGTGAGGTAGAGATAGTTGGCAATGGAGGCAAGAGCAAGGAAGATGATAGCATAAAGTGGTAGAGGAAGAGGAATCTACCACGACCATAGGAGTGGTCAAAGAGGCAAAGGTGAGGTGGATATATATGTCCAAATTGGGTGAAGATGATATGGGTAATGATAGGGGAGTGGAAGGAGATGGTGCAACAACAATAGGTGGGAGCACAGAGGTGGTGTGTGGTGGAGAGTGTGGTTGCTCTTCTTCTTCCCATGGGGGAGATCCTTCCTCTTAGATGGCAGGAATATCAGGAATGAAGGTTCTCGTTCTCTTTGGCTTCTTTAGTGGCCTCTTCCCTTTGACTAATTTTTTGGTATAGACCTACTTTTGTTATTGTTCTTATGTGTCTTTTCTTTTCCTTGATCTTGTGATAGGTGGAGACTTGGGAGCCTCTTTCAAAGAACCCACAGCAACACCACTATTTGTCTCGCTCTCAAGATCTTCCTCCAATTCTCCATATGTTAATTCCACACCTTGTTGTTGCAATTGAGCTATTTGATCATCAAGACACTTCTTGGTCCTTTGTTCTACTAGACGAGTGACATTATCTAAGTCTTTGACTTATGACTTGGTCTAGTCAATTACTAACAATGACACATTGACCAGAGCATTGTATCTTTCATCCAAGATATTGTCATCTTCAACTATTTGGTAAAGTACTGGAAACAAATTAATAGCCTTTGAAAATTTTGTAGTCATTCTCATGTAGTAACTCCTTCTGACCTCATGGTCATCATCATAATTTTCCCATAAGTCTTCAATGTGAGGCCTATGAGCATATTGTCTTCCAACCTATCTCCTCAATTTACCTAGAGGGTTCAAGCCACCTCTTTTTGTATGTAGCTCCAAGTTGTATTCCACAAGATCCTTCTCTGAGTTCTCTACACATGGGGAAATGGGGCACAAATATACTCCTTGACCAAATACAATGGGGTAGGGAACCCCAACACGGTGCTTGTCCTGTAACAATGAATGGGCAGTCCGCAGCTACCGAGTTAATTCCAACAAAATTATCCCATCATTAGGGTATCGGGCCAATTGATATAGGAATCCTAAGAATCCCTCAGCTCTTATGTATGTGAACTTGGGGAGCTGAATGAACTAGTACCTAAATCCTTTAACTAATGCTTTTGCATTATGGGACATTCTTCTATGATAGTCTTTTGACAAAGTCTGAATGATGTGCATGATGAAGGCATCATTGACCTAACAATAATCCTTCTTATAATTTCTATATTGGAGTTGTGGGTAGCAATTGTATATGGGGTTTTTCCCCTTCTTCATTTCGAAGGTGCCAACACATCTCAATCCTTTGTAAGGGAACACTACTACCAGGAGATACACAAGATAGGAAGCCATGTAGAACTCTTGGGTTTTCTTCACTACAAAAAAATTCCTATGCAAGTTATCATTGACGATATTTTCCCAATGAAACTTGGCTTCTCCTCAAAGAATTTCCTCCATGAAGTAGAACATCCACTCCTCAAAGAGTGCAGAAGTAGGGAGGCCTATCACTCTGCTTAAGAGTGTTATGAGGTCATTGGCTTCTTCCACAAAATCGTTCTAGTACAACTTTTGAGACACTTTGTTGGCACTAACCCTCTTCTCAAGTAGCCATGTTTGATTGATGGTCCTCTTGCAACCTGTGGGGTTTTCTTTCCATATTTTCAAGGCATACTCCTTCTCGGTTTCCTCCATTTTGTCAAACAACAGGATCCTAAATGTTCTTCTGATCAACATGGGAGTCAAATTGGCTAGTACTTGCTCGTCCACAATCATTATTCTTTGAGATTTGGCATGATGGCATTCTCTACATGTGAAGATAAATTCTAGGTTGATTAAGGCCAAAGGAAAGCCTACTGCCTTTGCAATTTTTCTCTGCTTTATCCTCAAAGCCTCTTCAGTTTTAGGATTTACCAAGACCCTTTTCTAAACTCATCGATGTTGACATGGCATGTGTTTATGTTTTGTACTTTGTCCTAATTCAATGTGATCTTTGAGGTGCACTCGACCCCATGGAACTCATACTTCATCTTGGTTTTTTCTTCTTTCCCTCTTGGAGCTTTAGCAGTCTTCTTTCCCTTGCCAGTTTTCTCTATTGGTTTCTCTAATGGTTCCATAAATCCTTCACAAAGAATGCGTAGTAAGTTCCTTGAAAAATTAATTGGGAAAAACATTAATCAAATCATGCCAAAATGTCATTAAATGCATCCACATACCTTGAAAAGATCAACACATTCATCAAATTTCATTATTTTGTGTTCATTTATAAAGTTTGTAGAATTGTGGCTTAGGAGTTGCAGGTTTCCACCTAGCGGAAGCTGCTAGGGTAAATGTTGTTAGAAATGGCTCAGGGAGGATGGACTGCCATAGACAAAGTTCCAATGAGGAATTCCCGCATTGATAGAATTCGAGCTATTTCGGGCGTGAACTTATGAGATCACATGAGGGATGCAAATGTCATTAGAAATCATTTTCTTGGTCAAAGTGGCCTCCTCAATTGATGTGGAAACCTATGATGTGAAAGCTAGTGGGTGGAAGTCCATTTGAATTTTTTCATTGAACAACAGCTTAAGGCAGGTGGCTTTCCGTGAATGAAGTTCCTCAAGGAAGAACCTGTAAAGGAATTTTACTTGGTCAATTTCATTTAAATCCTTTTGGGCACTTGGATAAAATCATGTTTGGTCACCCTACTTGAAAATATTATCATTTGTGGGTTGCAAAAGTTCAGAGTGTGGAAGTCATTCACATGGGCATCTTTGATCATTCGATAGTAAAGAATAGCTTCAGGACCATAGAAATCTGCAAGCAAAGTTCCACAAGTCAAAACCCACAAAAGCATTTTGACTTAAGATTTTTTCATCATAAGATCGTTTGACTTCATGCTTACATCATCATTTGAGTGAATGTGAGGGTCATAGGGACATAAGCCATTATGCAAGATGTTGTGTATGATTTGTCATTAAACAATGGCTTAGGGGGGATGAATTTCCGCCAATGGGCCATCGCAAGAGAGGACCTACACAGGTCATAGACTTAGCAAATTTTAAATGTTCTAGTTTCAAGTTAATGCTTATGGAGGCTAACAACACAAAAATCGTAGGGTGGGAAGCCATCATGGCTTCGCCTTTAGCAATAGCCATGGGAGTTTGATGATCTATAGAAGGAGATCCACAAGGAATAATAAAGCCTTAGTCATTTTAGGAATGTTGGCAGAAACGATTGAGGTGGATTTCACAAGGTAGGGAGTTGTTTGAGTTTAGTCGTAAACAACGGCTTAAGCGAAGCGGAGTTCTACTGGTGGAGGTCTGCACAAAGGAACCTGTAATGGTCCCAAGACTTAGTCTTCTATGCATTTTGATTAAGAGTTTGCAGTAGATAGATGGGAAGAATCCACTAACTGAGAGGACATCAGTGTTTTGTCGTTAGGAACAACTCAAGCTAGGCAAACCTCCAAACGAGGAATACCACGCAAAGGGACCCACAAAGGTTTCTGAAAACCTCATAAACCTAAAAATTTACATGTAGGTAAGGACAATGCGCACTATCATTACTTTCACCATTTGAAAATGACACCTGAGAGATGAACTTCCCTAAATGATAGCCCTCATTATTGTAGTGTTTTGAGGGTTTTGAAACCCAAGGTTTTGGGCCTTTCGATGAGCTAGAGATTTTAAATTCATGGATTTTTAAGGACTCCTTCAATCCTAAAACCTTAAGCACATAATTATTGGCTAATGTGACAACAAAGAAGTAAAAATGGGATCCAAATGCATACCTTTGTTGCGTGAATGGAGGAGATAGAAGATGTTTCAAGTTTTTTCACACGCACAACGATCTCTTTAGCTCTCCAAATTCAAAATTCATTGGTGAAAATGATAGGTGGAGGCTCTATTTATAAGTCTCAGCACCATAAATGCAATGTATTAATTACAAGTTTTTGAAGTATGCATGGTAGGTGGGAGATGTGGAAACTCGACAAGCAGAAGCTACAAGGAAAAATTTTGTGTAGAAAACCAACAAGCAAAAGCCAGTAGGTGGACATCTGTTGTGGGAAAACAAAGTGTGGAAAGTCTATTTTGGGAAGACGTAGGAAGAATGTCGTAAGCAATAGTGGAGTAGACCCCAAAGTCCACAGGTGGAAACCCGCATGAGAAAACCTACGAAAGGTGAAAGATGGAGCAACTTTTGTAGGGAGGAAACCCGAAAAGGTTTTTTTGAAAAAGCTTGAAACTTCCTAACACCTTAGCAAATGACTTGGGAATGATGAAATTTGCAATTTTCAAGGCACATGATCAACCTATGTCCAAAATAGGGGCACAAAAACCTGAGGCAAACGTGAACTGGACCAACAAGGGAAAAATGAAAAGAGGGGGTCCCTGGTCCAAGTGGGGAGTGTGTGCAGAAGGCACAACAATCCTTTAAAAGGGAAAATTTTAACTAAAAAAGGTGATTTATTTTTCTAATAAAGAATGAATTATCCCCATTCAACTTGATTATGAATTCAATTGGGTAGTGATAAGACTTTGTAGTTAGATAAATTGTATAGGTTATTTTTCCTTCATCCTTGACTATAAAAATTAATGTATTCAAATAGACCATATCCTAAGAAAATTATTTTAAATATGAGTTAGGAAATTGTAAAACCATTAAAACATAGGGCACATATGCTATAAGATATACACATACGTCAAAATATAAAAAATGTTAAAAGTTACACCTTATGCAAAACCATTGAATTATGTCATGTATATGCTGATTTAGGAGCACATATGTTGAAATGTGAGTGGATATGCTAAAGTGTATCCTTGAAACAAAATTTCCAAAAAATAGGGAGATATTTTGATTCAAAATTACAATCATTGTGATATGATCACTACCCAAAAAATGACAAACGTTATATGAAAAATGATTTAAGGTTGTTCAAAGGAGATTTCAAAAAACATATTTGAATTGTAACTTAGAATCACAAGATAGTTAGAAATATAAGAAAATAATTAGAAATAGGGATGTGGGTCCCACTAGGCATGCTAGATATGTGCACATGAAATTTTGAGAATAAAGAACAAGCTAAATAATCTAACCTATTATACCCAAAATAAATCTAACACTCATGATTAGAAAAAATAAAACTAACATAAATTAAAAGATGCGAATATACCCTCAACCAATCCTCCTTGATGCACAAAGCTATGGTTGTTGTGTCTAAGGATTTGAGATTGGATATGCTAAGATGTGAGTGCTATTTCTTACATCACAAGGTTTCATTTCATGGAGTGATGATAATGACTTAGGTTAGCCTCAATTTATATATTTTAGTCTATGGGATATGAGATCAAAATTAGAGATCAAGGGCTCAAATTGGTTGAGACCCTTGGGATAATGAGAGGAGGAAAAGTTTCCCCACATGGTTGGTTGATGGATAGGTGTCCAAGATTACATGGGAATATATGGTAGAGAATCCCATTGTTAAAGGTGGATGGTCAAGATGGAAAGGGTACTTGGGAGTACCCTTGAGGGATGGGAAAGTGCTTTGACCCATGTGACTTGTACAAAATCTCATATCACGTGTACAAGGCACATACCCTTGTATACAAAGGACCCATATCTTTGCACCTTGGAGGATGTGGGGGATTCAAGGGAGCACATCAATGATTTGGTTGTTCAAGTAAGGGATTAAGGGGATAATTGACTTTACCATACTTAATGGAAAGTGGAGGAAAATAGGTGATTAATTACATAAATATATATTTAATTCTTGGGATGAGGATGGGGGATCAGATAAGTAAATATTTAAATTTATTTACCCAAGGTGGGCATTAGAAGAAGGATGATTAAATGAATTAGGCTAGAAATGAGATGTGGGTGAATAATGAATTTATTAATTAAACAATAAAATATTATTTAATTAATTAGGGGATTAGAATTGGATAATTAATTAGATAAACAAGAATTTATTGAATCAATTAAGGAGGAAATGAACATTTTAGGTTTCTACAAAACTCATAGGGAATCCATCCAAGCTTGTAATTTTTTCATTCAACATAGTTGAGAAGTTGATCACAAATGATGTATTGGGATTTAAAAACTTGACAAGGCACTACATTCAAGAATTATTGTAAAGCAACTTAGCTTGGTCAAGAGTAATTTATTGGGTAGTGATATTTTTATTATAGTGTCAAATAAAAACTTGGATGATGTTAGGAGACTTAATCAAAATTTTCTAATCATCCTTGATTTTTTCAATTTCTTTCGATGTGTGATGAGTTTCTAGGGCCTAGAAGAATTCATTAGAGAATTTTCCTCCAATATTATGCTAATGAAGTGAAACTTTGATTTGGGCCCCATAAGACAAACTGGTGTCTACAAATTGCTTCTATTGGTAGAGCTTGGCCACACACAACTACATAATAAGATCAAATGATTACACATCAAAGGAAATTGTAGCTTGGTAGAAGTCTAAGGTGGTGGAGTGGTGGTTTTACATGAGCAATGAAAGAAACAAGCTAGTTGACACCCATAGATGCAAAGAAGGTGAAATATGTGTTTGATATCATTCCACCAAGAAATCTAACTTGTCTTGTGCATGGGACGCGGTTCCAGATTCCAAACACATTGAGTATGTGCCAATGTGGCCTTATGAGACTATTAGGAAATAGTGCATCATAACCCAAAATCTTAATCCATTTCCTACATATCCCCATGAGAGATAAATATGCATACAAGTAACCATAACTCATAGATCAAATAGACAAGCCACAAGATGATATACCCTGGAAAAACCCTCAAGAGAGGAAAACCTAGCCTTCAAAAGCATCCATACTCCATCTTATTATTCAATAATAAAGAAATACAAGAGTTACAATGAATACCTCTGAAGCATCAATCCTCTCCATGCATCCTCATGTGTCCAAGAATTAATCCTCACATCCCATGCCATGCTTCACATATGTACTCCTTAGAAAGACTCAATAATGATAGCCCACTCATCCAGCCAACCTTAACCACTAAACATATGCTTTATTTTATAGATTCAAGCTCATGACACAAATACAACCAAGCAGTAAGATAAAACCATGTGCCACAAAACCATGTGAACACAAAACCACTAACCTATCATTTAATATTGGGTACTAATTTTTCACTTTTTAAATAATTATCTAATATTAAATTATTATCACATGCCTCTCACATATTAAATAATAATACAATGTTATAATGCAACATGAAGTGGTCCCCAAATAATTCACTAGTGTGATTAAACACACCACCTAGGTGTATCAAAACTAAATCATTATTTAATTACAATATTATAATATAAAATTTTATGCAATGGTGTACAACACCATATGCCAACATTCTCCCACTTGTTGTATACATTGCATAAGGGATCAATTAATGAAATACATCACCATATCCATACATGTAACCATGTGAATCTCCACCATGCTCTCGTGCTCCATCTAGATACCTACAATAAAACCAAAGTGACCACCATCTCAAGCAAGAACTCCTCTCATCCTCCAACATGCCCCTATGGAAGAAAATGAACATGTCAAGGTGAAGATGCACCAATCCAAGAACATGAGCATCAAATCCAAGTGATAACAAAGGTTCTAACCAAGTTGTTATCAAAATTAAAAATCCACATGATCAGAAATAGCATCCACAACACATGATAATACATCCAACCATCTATACCTCCTATCTATCAACAACATTAGTAAACTCGTGCCATCAACATATGCAACCCATAAACTGCAATCAAACTCCCTGTATCAAACCTATTAATAAAGAGCATACATATCCAAGAACTCCCACTGCATAGGTAATGTCAAAGCATATCAAGTCTACCATATATCAAAATGTGATAAATAATCAACAATGAAGTGCCAAAAACAATAACAATAGTCTATACATTCAACCCAAATAGTTGCATAATATCTCACAACATGTTGCCACCATCCTCCCAAATCATATAAACATGAACCTCCGGGAAGGAACCATGAAGAGAGAAAGCATGTAAACCATAACATGTAATTCTACAAACACCTCAAAGTGCAATTATGTGTCAAAAATTATCTCCTAACAACCCCAAATGAGAAGCCTCAACAACATCCAAAACAATTCAATCTCTTAGATCAAACACAACATTTGAATCATGCAAAAATTCCAACCATGGATGTAAGCCTCTCTAATCAAGAAGATCTCAAACTCAAAGTAACCATTCCCAAAATAGGAAATCAGCCCAATAACCATCTCCTAAACTCCTCATCAATGAATGATAACATAAACTCAAATGCCTAAGGAGATAATAATGCCAAACATCTCTCAAAATGAATCCTCCAAAACTTACTATTCATAGCTCAAGATCCATATCCATGAAAGATAAAGCAATCTAAACTCATGCTAAACAATCCTCAAATGAGTCTCCAAAATCAATCGTCGTGACTTAACTCATTCCCATGAGAAATCAAAGCATGAAACATAACACATCTTAAAGAAATAATGGGAAAATACCTCTCAAATGATAAACCGTCGAGTAGACCCATAGTGGGGAATGAGAATGCCCCTCCAAGATAACCAAGTCTTCATGACTCACTCCAAGAACAATCTCCTCTATAGGTCCATCATGAACTCATGTCCACACCTATGTGAAAGCTCCTCGGTCTTCCTACCGAAACCTCCAAAGAGTAATTGTCTCAAGCAAATGTCTCTAATCACAAGAGAGCTCTAGCCTCACCCACATCTCCAAGTATCCATGAGCACTTGTAACCAATCAATACATGCCAAAATCCAAATGCAACATAGCACCATCATAAAGCAATCGAGCAAATGATCATGTACTCAATACAAAGAGAACCACCAAGATCAATTTCAAAGCTCCAACTATAGAATCAATAACCTATCATGACATCACGATCTAACCATCTCTTCCTAGGAGATCACATATAGTAATACATACATCATAGTATTAAGATAACATGTACCATTCCAAAATTTAATCTAGAATCGAGAGTATATCATGTCATAATAAAAAACACACTCTAAACCAAGAAACCACATCTCCAATCACATGAAGATCATCTAGGTCCACACCATCAACTGCAATTCCAACAACTCTAGAGAACAAGTGAAACCAAGTTATCCAAACCAAGAAGATACAACCACCAACAAACCATCAAGAACCAATCCTACACCAAGTCATCACTATCAAAAGCTCCCACTGAAAGTGTATAACAAATGAATGTACCAAGCTATCATGACATCGTGATGAACCCACATGCTACACTTCCCATCAACTGACTAATGAGGTACTCTAACCATTCATCCTATCATCCCAAAGCAACATACCAATGCACAAATGGCCACAAACAAGGCCAAATAACAAAGTATACATAAGGATGAAATGGATAAGAAGGCTACAGAGGAAGGCCCCAACTAGGTTGGGGAGGATGTTGTTTGCCTCCTCTCTTAGAATTGGGAGAATTCTAGCTAGTCTGTTGTTGTTGTGTCTTGTTTGCTAGGTTCTTATTTTGTCAATTGTTTGTCTACTATTTCTATTTTTTTTTTGGCGGGTTTTTGTTATGTTTCTATGGGTCTGATCCTTTTTGGCCACTGAGGCTCGATGTGTAAAGGGTACAACACCCTGTAAATTTTTCTTATCTTATCAAAAAAAAATTTGCATCAACACTAAATCAACCTTGTGGATATAGATAGTCCACATCGAGTCATCCCACTGCAAGCAAATGGGTAGCTAATCCATAAACCTTCATAACTCGTAGATCCTAAAAAATGAAGCATGCAAACTCATCATCACATTAGTAACCTGCAATCTAAGATATCAAAGAAGATAATTCTCTAGACATCAAGACTCAAACACCAAATCAACCACATATTTGATTTTCCAAACATGTCCACAAATGAGTAACCATAATCAAGGAACCAAATAAGCATCTAGGAGATAAGAACAACCTCCTAACATCAAATAAAATAACCACCAAACAACCACATGCATGATCATGTTTTGTCAATGCTTAAATGTACCTTCATATCTATTACATCATAATCAAATCCAACATTGTACCTACACTCAACTATCACCCATATGAGACTCCAAGTATCCAGTCGTGTCAAACCATGTCCTCAAAACCAAAGATAACCTATGTACCTATCACCATCAAAGTCTGACTCTGAAAAATAAATGTAAACCTATACCAAGAAGCACCAAGCTAATAATCAGTTGCATACCATCATAAATATCATATAAAAATGTGTACTCCCTCAAGGTCTCACCTCTTGACTTGTCTGGATGCTCACACAATCACACCCTGAATCTCAGGCTCCTACAAGTGATCAAACAAGTATAATATGTTCTTTGTACCACAAAATGAAAATACACCTGATCCACTATGTATCTTGCTATCCATTCTCTCCAACACCTATTCAAAATTGAAAATCTGATTCTATATGCAAAAGTTATGCTCAAAACTATGTGCAAGAGAATATATGGATTTGAGGCTCAAAAAACTAATCAAAATTAAAAAATCAGGAAACTAAACCTATACCACTACATAGTACTTGAAACCACCTTTCCAACGAATATAAGAAACTTTGAAAAATTGACAATTTGGGAAAAATTTATGCTAGTTTGAAAAAAATGTCCAATTTGGCTATAAGAGAAGTTGTTGGTGGTCCTTGGGTTGAGCCACCAATAGCTCACCGACAGTAGTGGTTGGTCGGTGGTGCCTAAGTGATGCTTGGGTGACAAAACTTGAATAATTTTTCAATCTATTTTAATCTTTTAAAAATTTCAAACATGAAAGTAGACCTGAAATGAAGTTTAAATCCAATTAAATTTTTCAAACTTGAAACTTTTTGGTGGATTTAATAATGGATTAAATTCCATTAAATTTTTGGACAATTAATAATTTTTTTTGTGATTAAAATTTTTATTTGGCTACGAGGCTGAGGGGTTGGTCCCCCATGGGACCCTAGGCCTGAGCCAGTACCTTGACAATGACAGTATTGTATCTGTTGGCAACCACTGACATTGGCAATACTGTGATGTATTGCTAGGGCGGTGGGGGTCTACGAACCCCCCAAAGTTTAAATATTTTTATTTCAAATAATTTTTTGATAAAATTCTTTTCCTTACAAGTTTAATTTTTCAAAAACCGGAATAAAATTTTAAATTTTTATGTGGGATATATTTTATTTTTAATTTTCTGCAACATGGCACAATTGGGCAGCCATATGACCGTATGGCTATTTTTTTTTTCATTTTTTTCAACTTGGCAAAAATAGGTCAAATTTTATGTCATTTTTCATCTCTTGGCCATCTTGGGTCCAATGGTGAGGTTTGTTTTGTCTCAAGAGGTCATCTACAAACTTATCTCTACAAAACCCTCATATGAAAGATCAATCCAAGAAAACTCTTTTGACACAAATTTTTCAAGCTTTAGATCTGCAATAAACCCAACAAATCTTGATAACCCCAAAGCCCAAATCTATAAACCAACACATGCAACATGTTTTCCATATATTCTAATATCTCAAATCTAACATGGATGTCCATAGATTCAAATTTGCACAAATCTACTCAAACAAGGGTTATAACCAAAAACATGGAAGCTCACACCTCCCATTAACCATGAAAGCTTGTATACCACTTGTTAAGAAATAATGAATCATAACCCAAAATCTTAATCCCTTTCCTACATAACCCCATGAGAAATAAAGATGCATACAAGTAATCATAATGCATAGATCAAATGGACAAGCCACAAGATAACATAAGATATACCTTGAGAAAACCCTCAAGAGGGAAAAACCCAGCCTCCAAAACCATCCATACTCCATCTTATTATTCAACAATAAAGCAATAAAAGAGTTACAATGAATACCTCTGAAGCATCAAGCCTCTCCATGCATCCTCATGTGTCCAAGCATGTATCCACACATCCCATGCCATGATGCTTCATATATGCACTCCTCAAAAAGACTCAATAATGATATCCCACTAACCTAGCCAACCTTAAGCACTAAACATGTGCTTGCTTTTATAGATTCAAGATCACACAAATACAACCAAGTAGTAAGATAAAACCATGTGCCACAAAACCATGTGAACACAAAAACACAAACCCCTTATTTAATATTAGGTACTAATTTTTCACTTTTTAAATATTTTCCCAACATTAAATTATTGTCCCATATCTCTCATACATTAAATAATAATACAATGTTATAATACAACATAAAGTGGTCCCCAAATAATTACCTAGTGTGATTAACCACACCACCTATGTGCATCACAACTAAATAATTATTTAATTATAACATTATAATATAAAATTCTATGCAATGGTGTACAACACCATATTCCAACAGAGACAATAGTGACATGTTTTAAAAAATAAGCTTTTATGACCTTAGATTTAACAAGTTGTCATTTAATGTAAAACTATACTAAGAAGTTCTCTAAAAGGACATTTGATTAAGGCTCACTTGACAAAGAAAATAAATGGAAAATGAAAAGAAATACTAGGCATACAACGTGTCTCTATCAAGTCTCTTATAGACCCTGTCAGATCTCATTCTAAGGTTATTCCACATGTACCACATTGTATGATATAATGCTAACCAATATTGAGATAAAAGCCTTAATTTATTTTGCATATAGTACTAGGCCTCTCTTGCATTAGCTATCCATCTCATAGGAAAAGCTCTACATAGGTAATCTCAATCATATTAAAATCCTTGCATAGTAACCAAGTGGTGACATATATTGAATTTATAATCTATCTCCAAAGGGTAGACCTCTCAACAAGATTATTCAAGGAATAAGCATTAATGTCTCCAAAGGGGTGATTATGAATGTTGAAAACAACCTATAATGCTTGGTTGGTGGGATCATATCCCTTGTCAACTGAGTGTTGATTCCATGTGAGAGATTGAAATATTACAACACCACCTCAACCCATTTCATGATTGGTACACAAGAAATGACCAGTAGGCTAGATAATGTGACATGTAGTAGAAAGCAAAATAGATAGAAATTTTAACTTATTGCAAACATAGAATGTCTAGACCTAGAGACATTTATCAAGTTAAACATATGAAATGCTTCCTTGGGAGGTTTCTCAAACCTTGAACATTCCAAGATATAAAATTCATACATGAGCATTGAGGGTCCAAATTGTTGAGTGTTGAATAAATATTTTGAAAAAGTCTTCCTTTGAATTAAAATTTCCTATCTATTATCATAAATCTCTGGCATATATTCACCTTCTTCCAAATTTCCATGTAGGCTAAGGGAACTCCACTAGATCATTGGAAGAGGTGAAGGTGAGTAGATAATGGTATTTGCTTGAGGAGATAAAATTGAAATTGGAAATGGTGCTCTAATGAATTTTTACTTAGTAGTCTCCTTATGTGAATGAATAAAATATTTCCATAGGTATTTGAGGCTTTGAAACTATACCACATTGAATTTTTTATGGCTAGTTATTAGTGCTAGCCAAAGACTTAGGTGGAGTTCCACAATTATTGTTAACCTTGGATTTGCAACTAACTACAATTGACAACCCTTCCTCTTAATTTGTAGGAAGTTTATCAACAACTACTTGAGAGGTGGGTTTGCTATGGGGAGTGACTAGATGGAATTCCCATACATTGTGCTCAATTTATTGACATTGATGTCAAGTATTGAGCAAGTTTAGGTAGAGCATATGTTTGAGTCTCATTTGACCAATATATATATCTAACATCTCATTTAGATGCTTGGAGAGGTCAACTTCTAACACAAACCCTCTTATAGGGTCAAGTTGAAAACAATTTATCTAGCTCGACACAAATAATATTGCATAAAGAGGATGCTATCTTGGTTAGGAAATTCTAACATCACAAAGGGAACCCAAGAAACTCCAACCAAACCAAGGCGTAGCGATATTTCTCATTGTAAACAATAAAGTCTCTAGTCCATAGCGTGATAACCAACAAAGAGGAACAAACATACCAAGATCCATGCTTGAGAATAACCTTTGCATGTATGACCTCAACAAAACCAAAAGGAAAAAAAATTGTTACACCCCAATTGTGTAATTACTATTTGTTATTACTATATAGGGTAAATGTGAATGTAATGTGAATTATGTGGATGAATAAATTGTACTTGCACTTTGTTATCAATGTGTTATGAATGAATGCTATTTCATTTAATGTTATATGAAGCAATGCATATATGTGAATGAATGAATACTGGTTGATATTCTAACTTTGAAGATGTATTATGTGTAATGTATATTTTGTTGAATAGTTGACAACCTTGGGCATGTGATAGTGGATGCAAGTACACGTTCAATTCCTCCAGGCAGAGGAGAAGTATCACTCAAGAGAAGGTCTTGGTCGAGTAACCAGTAACGTAACCTATCTAAGCTTACACACACCATAGTAGAATAATTGAGTCGGGTTATTAAGGGGGATGTTGGTAAGTCATCCTTAGTTAATATGTTTGCATTAGTAAGATTCTTACTTAATTTTGAGTGCATTATTGGGTGATGTTAGCTGTTTGAGCTTGTTAGTTCTTCCTTATTATTATGCTTGTGTCAATGAGTAGGTCATACGAGGAATATGTATACATGCACACAAATGTGTTGATAATAGACCATATGCATGAAGGAACGCGTACATAAGGGTACATAGGTAGACGTATCTATGCACACTTATGCATGAGTTGGTTATACGCATGGAACTATCCCATGGATATAACAACATGTATATGTATACGTATAAATATATCGTTCGTGGGATCTTATCAATACAATAGTAATTGTGTTTGATTTTGGTGTGTGAATCAAATGTGTGTATATATAAATATACATATATAAAGTATATACATATGTATATATGTATCAATATACGTGTATGGTGGAAAATAGACATGCCCATACGAATGTATCGATATATGTATGCATACGTATACATGTACATGGAGGCATATATATATATATATAACAATGTGATTGCTATCTTAATTGTATTCATATGTATATTGAAATATACATGCTTTATTGACATATGATAAATATGGATATATATACTAACATATCTATATATATACATATAGATATAGATATATGTGTGTGTGTGTAGATATATATGTATATATATGTATGTATGTATATATATGTTATGTATATCTATACTTAACTATTATATATGGATTTGAGGTCGATTATCATTAACAACTTGGAGGCCAATTTATAACTAAATCAAAGGTCGAATATGAAATACTTGTGGCTATGCTTAAGAGGTTGAATAGTTCTCATGTTGTCCAACACAATAAAGGCGAGTAGTCTGCAAACCAATTCACAACATTAAGTCAATATAAAAGTGGAGACTTGGTTGATTCCTTGCTATGACATGTCTTTGACTTAGTAAACCATAAGATGACTTGTCATTTGATAAAATATACAACAAATGAATGCATGCTTTATAATGAACAACAGGTCGATGACTAAGTCAAAGTGATAAATGAGTTAAGTCGACTCATGTGAGACCAAGTCAACATAAGCTATGTGTTTCATATTTGATAAATGACCGATTCCATAATGAGAAACTGTGCCAACTCTGTAGGAAGCTATTGATGCTTTGGTGCCACCTTTGAGTCCTATTTTCTGTAGATGTCCATTGTCAATGCAAATTGAATTCAATCATGTGTTGATTTGAATTAGTTTCTTATTGTTGTCAATCAACAAGGTCAATTTATAGCTTTGATTAGCTGAGTAAGATTTTATGTGTGCACCACCTTTTAGCTGAGGATTATGTGTTGCTATGCATGGTAATTTGTGTCAAAAATCATTCCTAAACTATAGGCTAAGTGGTCTCCAAATTGTTGTATAAATAGTAGACACTAACTCATTTGACTGCAAAATCTGATAAAAATTTATGACGAAATATGTATAATTTGATGTATCGTCGGGTGCTTGTAAAATTTGATGTGTAATTTTCAATTTTTTAAAAGTTTATCCCCAACGTTTGTCTAAATTTCGACGAACCTTGGTTTCGTCAAAATTTCAACTATCAGTTTCGTCAAAATTTTGATAAACATGAAAAATAAGAAAAAAATCAAATTGTGGCCAACATAAAGAAAAGTGAGTTCACTTATTTATTGTGACAGTGTTTTTCTCTACTTGAGATAGTTTGTGGAGAACTAAGGATGATTTTCTTGGGAAAAATTAGAAAAAATTCAAGAAGATATCACCAAGTTGAGGGTAGTCATTGTCTTTTTGTAGAATTCAGTTGTGAAGTCAGATTTGTAGTTCTAGGTTTGAAAATCATATTTTAAAGAAACATCTCATCAAATTTCATTTTTAGAGGTTTAGGGTTTTGATAATTTCATGTCCAAATTTTGTTGTGTGGAATCACCATAAGATTACAACCAAAGAACAAATTCTTGTGACTGTAATTATGTGATCCATAACTCTATTGGTCATATAGCGCAGTTGTGCTATAACAAATACAGGATGCATTCATGTGTGACCCAAGTTTAATGTGGCTATGTTGTGATATAAATGGAGGCACTCATATAATGTAGTTAATTCAGGTTGTATAATGTAGGTGTCAATCATCATTGGGGGAATTCAGGTTATCTCAAGTTTAATAGGTTATGATGTAATTATAGCATAATCCAAGAGTGAATACCTCTTGCTCCAATAAAGAGCCTATAACTCTGGTTGATATGCAGAGTGGTTGTGTTATATCAATTATGTAGTGCATTGAAGTACAACCCATGTTTAATGGGCTATTCTAGAGAGTGATCAATATTTTCTAAACCTTATGAATGTTATTTAAAAGTGTATAGATTAAACTACAAACCAAGTTTTTTACATACTTGAATACAATCTTGGGTTACCGCAAACTATAACAATGTGATCTGCTAATAACCATTATGGGAAGTATTAAAGCAAGTCCCATGCTATATAGGATACATTTTCCTGATCAGGTTTACATACCTTAATGATCAAACACAAGCTTCCCACACACTCTACGATACAATCCAAGATCATACCACAACTTTTTCAAGACAACTAATTTTCTGACCTAAGATTTAAGGTTGTTTTTTAATACCAATAGAAGCATTGGTAAGAGCATGATTAGGGTACAAATGCTAGGCCTCCGTAGAAATATAAACAATAACCCTAGTGGATTAGTGAGGTTGCAATACCAAAAAGATTGAGACATTGTAGCTAATAACAAAATCTTGCAATCTAAAGATTGTAGCCAATAACAAGAACACTATGTAGCTTAGTGACATTTGTAAATGCAATCTACAGTAAGAAGAATGGCAGTCACTTGAGATGTGACAGTCAAAAAGAGGTTGAGCAGTGACAAGATAATAAAACTCAAACCTTGCATAGTAAAGTGGAGATTTTAACAGTGAGTTTCCTTACCCCCTTGCTGACCTTTAGGGTTTTTCAAATGCTTTTGGTAGTGTTAGACAAGGCAAATGCAATAAAAGAATGACTATCCAAATGAAGTAACAGTGGTAATCATAGGTTCAATGTTTCTTCTTAGCCATTAATGTATAATGGAGGTAGTGGATTGCATGTTTGAGCAGTGTTTTGAGACTCATCAAAGATGGGAGAATAGTGAATAATACCTTGTGGACTGTGAAGTAGTATCAATAAGGTTAAAGGATCTTAAGATCTATAATACCATGAAACAATGAGTCCCCTGTAGTAAGTAGGCAGTCTATAGGGCATAGTTTGATTTTATAGAAGGATGCTCATGAAAGGAATCTTCAAGTGATAGTGAGTGAGTTGTTTGAGATTGCAGCTGAGGGTGCAATACCCAGTCTTAAAGGAAGTTAGCAAAGTAGTAAATGTGCAAGAAAATCAAATCGTACACAACAAACAATTCACAATGTTATCTTGCATAATGCCTTGACTTTGAAGACAAAAATCTCATTGTATCTTGATGAAAGTGGTGACCTTAATGATCAATCACTGGCAACCATGATTTTAAAACATGCTATTGTGCTTATGGAGGAACATTTTAAGCAAGGCAGTGAGTGGTGGTTTGGAACAATGGCAGTATGAAGGACTTGCTTTATATGCATACTATGTAGTCTAGCTTAAGAAAACATTCTTAGAAAAGATTGAGATGGATTGTGGAACTCAAGAGTTACCATGAAAAGAATTAAAACAAAGACTGAGATCTATTTAAAATTTGCGGTCATGAAGATATTAAAGATGTCACATGCAAAACCCTAGTAGCTGGAGTAATGAATATAGTGCCAAAGAGGATAGTGTGTTGGGGCAGATTTAGGAGATCTCCACATTATCTAATTACACGGAAATACATCATTTATTTATTTTTTTAATTAAAATAAATCATTCTAAACCCTATATAGGATACATTGATATTTCAAAAGCCTCTGAAGTAATTTGAGATTATGCAAATATATGTCAAGTAAATACCTAGATTACAAATAGTAGCGGGAACAATATAAGATTTGTTGAGCAGAGCAAGAATGAGATAAGTAGCAATGAATTCTATTTCTCCTTTCACGCACATCTCCTCACCATTCTTTGTCATTCTTTACTGAAACACTTCTCCATTTTGGTGGTCTATGCTTGAAAATAATGTTTTGACGAAGGTTTTAGAGTATGTTTATTAAAATGAAAACTCCATTCTGGTGGGCTACGCTTAAAAATAAGATTTTGACAAAAAATTTAGGGTATTTTTATTAAAATTTTAGAATATTTTGGTGGGCTATATTCTTGATTCCTTAAATGATTTATTCAAATGGATTGTGACTAAATAAATGACTAACTATTTAGTAATTTTTATTTGTGTGACTAAATAATTTTTAATCAACGACCAGACTAGTAATTTATTTACTAATTTATAGCTGGGTTGCAAAAAATGAGCACTTAGCCTTCATCATTTTAGTTTTCATTGTTGTGACTAAAAATTTAGTCACCTAGTCATTTTATTTGTCAAATTTTACTAGTGTGCTTCCTGTGTGATTAAGGCTCTCCTAACGTTGAGGGACCTAGATAAGCTCATCATAAGAAGTGACACATTGCATCTTTAACTAAAAAGGATAAATTTCTGAAATGACATTAGCAATGATGATTCTGACTTGTTGCTCCTTAGGAATGGGTCACTTGCTCTTACTAGCTCACTACCTCCATCATTGTAGGAAGTTTGTAATCAAGTTCAATATTCTAATTTTAGGAGTCTTAACGGTTGGAAATCATAGTAAAATCAGAATTTAATAAGTTTTGGAATTAGCATTTTAAAGTGTTTTTGGGGTCATTAACTTCAGACTATCTTCTCTTTTGTAGGGGTGGTTGCATGCCAAATTTTTTTGGTGTAAAATATCATAATCATTAGATTTTGTTACTTGTCTATGAATAAAAATTATTGGAGTGTGAGTTTGATATTTTTTTAAGATCTAAATAGTCAAGCTTGCTAAAGAAAAATCATGTCAGATAATATTAGTCCAGAACAAAATGAAGAGACACTTGATAGATTGTGGGCTAGATTGAAAAGAAAGGGTGATGGGAAATGTTATTGTCATTGCAATAATTGCAAGGACTTAAAGATGAGATGACTTTTAATCACAAATGTACCGGTGAAACATTGTGGTAAGACGGCCACGTTGAAGGCATGATTAGCATCCATTGGTAAGTTGTTCATTATATGTGTTTATATTGATTGAATTTGTAAATGTTTATATCATTTTAACATTATATATATATAGATGTATATATAGATATATATATATATATATATATAGATAGATATATATATATATATATATATAATCACTTGATCATGATCATGGTTTATTTGTGTCATCATTATTATAAAGGTGGGGTGCCCTAGGGAAGATGATATGGATTATCACTTAGAGAATGTGGTTTTGCAAGCCGGATGAACATGGAGCTGAATATCAAAGATGAAGTTAATGATCCTATGGAAGAAGATGATCATGCCAAAAACACAGCTTGAAGATGATGGTACAAATACATTGATCCATGACACATTTAGTGGCAGAGTTGATCATGATGATCGAGATGACTTTGATGATGTTCATGATTTACTTATACTTGAGAAGGCATACGAGCCCCTTTTATGAATGTTCCCAAACAACTCTTCTCTCTGTTGTATTGTTGTTGTTGAACTTGAAGGTTATGAATGGTTTATCAAACATATAAATCTCACAGATGTTAACGTATGTCATATATGCCATCTTTTTTTATCTATTTTAATTGTTGTTAATTCATCACTACTAAATAAAGGATGAAATATGTACCATTAATATTCTTTATATTAACAAATTATTTTTTGTTGTAGATTGATTGGTGAGTTTTTGTTACCACCATCAAATATTTTA